>DWAP01001391.1:0-15984 GCA_018230625.1 Heliconius eleuchia
ACCAAAGGACTGAGGGTTAGTTCGTAGATTCTTAAGTACTTTGCTAATGGGATACCTTATTGGCATATTCGCTGCTATATCCTTTCCCGTATTAACAAAAAATCTATTAATAGAATCAATGGAGGCTTGAGGTAATTTAGGATCAATTAGGTCGATTGGGATATATTTCCTGGTGACATTTATAGTATATTTTTTTCTCGCCATTTTAATTAAAGATGGCGAATAGAAACGTACATCGAACGAAAATATCAGTAGAAATACCGAAAACTGATTGTTAAGAGGTTAACCGTAAAGTATTGCTTATTATGTTTTTTTTTAATAATTTATTTTATAAACTGCTAAATGTATATTTTAATTAAATCTGTTATGAAAGTATTTGAATTTACTTATGTAGAAAACGTATAAAAATTTGAACACAGCACTTGAACCCGCACCTCCTGGAAACCGACCAGGTCCGACCTGGACCGACCTGGTCGGTTTCCAGGAGGCTCGGGTTTAAGTCAAGGTTCGTTAAAATTTTTATAAGTATTTTTCCTTCCTGAGTGTGGAATAACCCTTTAAAAATGTTAAAAGTATTTGAATTTAAAAAATAAAATGCATTTCTCCATTTTTGATAATAAGATAACAATAATTTTTTTATAAGTTTTTATTTCTTAATAGGTTTTTTAATTGAAAAACTATCCTCTACAACAACTGGCAAAAGCTATTAAAGCTCTTATGACAAATTTACAGCCTAATAACTATATAAGGACTTCTTATATAACATTGATTAAAACAGTAAACATTTTTTCATCTTAAATACACTAAAATTATTTTCATTTTTATTTTAGTAATTTGTATTCCTGCCCAGAATAATAATATTTTGTCTTAATTGATAATTAGGTGTCGATTAATGGGGCCTCTATGTTGTTAAGTAGAGATTTTCTCTATTTTTCTATAATACAAATTTAAAGCAATTTGAACATTTTTAGGTTACCAAAAAAATATATTTTGTAATTTAAAATGTATTTCATTATTTGCTTGTTGTTATTATTTTAAGCTTTATTTTTTTTAATATCTGTAATGGAAATCTGCTATTACCTCAAGGAGTCGATTACTGGTGCCATTATCACATATGTAGGATCTCAAGAGAACTCTTGATGAAAATAGGTTAATTTAAATTTCTTTGGCATAAATTATATTTTTTTAAAAGCTAGATCGACAGTTTGATTTAGGTAAACAAAAATATAAAGGCTAGTTGTAGCGTATGGGGCACAAAGTGTGGTTTTGAACGCAACAGGTTGTGGGCTCGATTCCTACTCGAGAAAATGAAATATTTATTACTCTGGTGTTGAGGTAAAGCGCGGTGTTGAGTTCCCCCAGTCAACACACAATACCTCCACAATTCGCCTGAAAATGAAAAAGCCCTTTCCCTCCCTCTACCTACCCTATTGGATATAGCGTCACACAAGATAAATAAAGCATCAAAATAGTGAGATTTCATAATTATTTTATCTTCAGGTTGTCTTTAAACACTTGAATGATATGAGATATCATTTTATACGTTAATTTTAATGAAGTATTTTAGTAATTATATTGAAACCTAACCTGCTTTTAATTTAATTTAAAAACAAAACATATAAATTCACAACAAAGTTATTTCAAAATGATAATCATTCAAAGCAATTGAATAATGGATTCTCAAAGGATGTCACATCCGCAAAGATACTCACGTAGGAGGACGTACTAGATGGAAGAGTTCCGTAGGCGATGTGGGTACACGTCTGATAACCATTTTTCGGCCATCCGTGCATCCCATCCCGATGGAAGCAAGAGACCGTACAGAGGGTGCATAATGGTTGGTTCCGCTGTCTGAGCCTTCTGGATATGTCGTCACTTGATCATAAGGGCGTAAACTTCGGGCAGACGCCGCACCTGACGCGGCGTGTACGTCTCTTATTTTGTGTGTATCGGTAAAACTTTTGACTTTGCGAATCTGTCCAGAGGGCGTCACAATCGGCACCGAAGAATTAGGTTCAAGAAGTTTGGAGTGCTCATGGTTAAGATTCTCGTAATGATCCACGTGGATCGCCATGCTCGGCGAGGCGGCTTCCGCCGAGGTATTGGCTTTAGTCATTATGTTACGTCACAGGGTCATAACGTAGTGATTGATGTCGCGTTTGCCGCTGGCAACGCGCAACTGGCGTACAAGCAACCGACCGAAAACGAGCGAGGCCGGTGGAGTAAGCCGACCGACTGCCGACTGGTTCGCTAATCGCGACAATTGGTAAACAAAGTACGAATCTGTTATTGCAGAGTGGGGAGGGCAGAGGACAGAAAGAGAAGGAGGGGGAAGCCAGGAGGCCGCGCATGCGCTCAGGTGACCGCAATACGTAATGTTGCGTCTGCGACTGACAGTGTTAGTGATGTATGAGGTATTATTTATATAATATGGACAAGCTAAATACAAATACATACCTATATATTTCACCATATACGAGTATGTATATTATAACACAATAATTTAAGTATTGTTTCATTTTTATATATCATTATATTATATATTTTTTTTCTGACTATTATACTGTGCATGTCTCTTCATTATAACAACCATCTCAGTAAGGCTAATTTAGACTTCTTATTAACATTCTAGGCGTTATCGCCGGAAAGCTTTGTTACATTCTTTTGTCAAGTAGTTACGTGCTTTCCTGACAAAAAAGACTTACCGTCTTCTAGTATCAGATTTTGAATAAATCGTACACTAAATATTGCGACACATAAAGAGCGGGGTATGTTGCCATCCCAATTGTTATAACCAAAGTTTCTAATTTCACTTCTTAGGCATAAAGAGACTATAAATTAAGATAAAATGTAATAGTTATGATATAAAAGTGTTATTTATTTATAATATACATATAATGTATATCCATTATAAAATTATTTCCATTCTACACTATTGGGCATATCTTTTTTTTTCTGTTTTTTTGTCATTTTATTTATTTTAGCGTATATGATTAGTTATTATTTAGTGTATATGATTGTTAAATTAAAAGTCGCTATATTTTATTGTATAATTTTATTTTTTGTCTCTATATTATATCAATTCCTTCCTATTCGGAGAGTGCAGTAACTTAAATAGAACGAATATGTGGTGATTTCGATTACATTTAAATTCGGCAGAAAGTGGGAAACGGAGTAACTTGACACTAGGTTCCTTCTGCCTACCCTGCTGTGTGCGGGATACAGCGTGAAACTGATTTTTCGCACATAGCATTACGACCCCATTAAGATACTTCCGTTTATTTATTTAGTATTTATTAAGTGTATATAAAAAAAATAGGCCTATCTATCTGTATATCTGTAAAGCATTAAGTAAATCGTAATCTAAGTCGTTTGGTATTGGTATTTAAATAAGTGTTTAGTTTTTTCACATCAGAATAATATTTTTAAAAATTCTGATAATATTATTATTAAATATTCTTGTCTCAATCGATAATTAGGTGTCGATTACAGGGTGTCCATTAAAAAAGCCACAATGTTGATGACTAAAATTTTTCTCTATTTTTAATAATACAAATATAAAGCAATTTGGATATGTTCTTAGGTTAAATATATATTTTGTAGCCTGAAAATATATTTAATAATTTTTGCTTGTTATAATTGTTTTAAGCCTTATATTTTTTTATATCTGTAATGAATGCTATTATCTTAAAGTGTGGATTACTGGTGCCATTATTGGTGCTGGGCGGGAATAAAACATATTTTATATCATATATGACCAACCACAAGAGAACTCTTGATGAAAATATCATAATTTTAATTTATTTGCTATAAATAAATGTGTTTTTAAGAGCTAGATTGACTATGAAGAATGTTAATAGGTTTGAAATCATGTTATAATTGTTTTTATATATACAAATACACTAGTTTTTATTTCATTAAAAACAAGTAGTTACAGGCATTTGAAGTTTGCAAAAATTTCAAGTGCCGCTAAAGTTTCAAGGCGTCAAACACACTATTTCTTTATATGTGAGTTTTGCACAACATAATTTCACTGTTTTTTAACACTGACATTGTTGGAATCTCCATCAGTCGGTGTCGAGGACGTTCGGCTGCTATCTGAGTGAAGGAGCGCGAAGAAGCGAGTACACTTGAGATCCAATAGCCCCAATGACGCATACATTTACTATATACGCTGCAATTTTTGTTAGAACTGTGACTTACTTATTAAAGTAAATGTTTAAAATACTCATTTAATTAAATTTAGGTAGTATTTTCTCGACAAAATATGTCATAATTTAGTTATTTACAGATTTCCGTGGTACTACATACACATCTCATTAGTGGTATGAAATTAATGGTAAAATTTGTAGAGTACATTTAAAATTATAGAGACCACCCCGCTAAGTATTGATTTTGATTTGACTTACTTTGAGCAATTACAATGTTTGATATTCTTAGTTGTTCTTTTGACTACGTTAGCAACGAAATCTAGTTATTAATAAAAGAAATTATACTACTACCTATTATTTTTTATTAACAAAAAAATGCAGTTGGAGGCTTAAAATTAAAGAGAAAGATTTGTTTATTAAATTTATTAATATTTGCTTACATGCTAATTTCATTTAATTATTTTACAAAACTATGGTGATTTCGAATATTCATTATTTATCACAAAGTTCAGAGGAGGCGTCGAGTCTACGTTAATAATAATTAGTATAAAAAGTACAAATAGAATAATCTAATATAGGACGCCACGAGCGCATGCGAGGGAGCGGCGCCCGCGGCGGCCTCGCCCGGCGGTCCTCCGGCGGCGCGAATAGCAACCGAGGAGAGAGGAAGAGCCGACACCGTCTGGCGCCGGCGGAGGAGCGGGGCGTGGACTAGTGCGCGGGCTTAGCGCTGGAACAGCGGGTTGGGGAAGTCAGGCGGGTGTGGCAGGGGCGCAGGCGGCGGGCGCGCGCGTCTCCACGCCACCAGCCAGCACGCGACTGCCGCCGCCACCGCCACCAGCGCCAGCAGTGCCGTCAACGCCAGCGCCACAGCCAGCCCGGCCGCTGACACGCACACCTCGCCACCGCCGCTGCCTTCCGTCGCTGTGTTGGATCCATCTCTTTGTCGCGCCGCACGGGACGGGTCTCGTCTCTCCAGCGTCAGGATTTGGTTAGACTCGACCGTAACCTCCTCGCGTAGTTGGCCCGAGAGGGGACCGTCGTTATCGATAGTTTCTCGTTTACGACGTTTACCAAACGCATCGAAGCCGCGACAATTTACCTACAAATTAATAACGTTTATAAAATTAATAATATTAAAGAAATAGTATAACTGTTTATGCACCAGAGTTGGATGTAATCAACTACATTTGTAAGCAGATTACGATTATGTATAATAATAATAATCTGATATAAAATTAAATAAAATTACGCTTGTAGAATAATAATCAGTAATCACCAAATATAATTACTTTCTAGAATACATGTGCTCTGCCATCATGATAATACACAATGTATGTAAATACTTACCGGTTGACACTTTCCGAAACATACGCGTATATTACATTGGAATCTTATATTGTCGCTGCTTGGAAATTTAAAAGCATTAAAAGCCGCTCTCAATGCACTTCCATCTTCACTTCTTTCCCATTCTCCAAAAATCGCGGCATCTGTGGCACAGCCATCTTCATCAGTGACGGTATATTCATTTTCTATGTTTGTGGCCACTTCACTAGTCTTTGCGATACAGCTGCGAGCAAATCCACCGTAGATGCCTGTAAGATAGTTTTTATAATTATAAATGTACTAATTCGCTGTCAATCACACTTTGGGTAAAATTATTTCGCTCGATCTATTTTAAAAAGGAATCAAAGTCTATTTAATCAAATTGTTTTTGTTGTGTTAATAATATTAATTTACTACTTTTTACGTCTGGCAAGAGAGAATGCTATTTATTAAATTTTTTTTTACACTTTTAAAGTGTTATTCCACACTTAAAACAAAAATACTTATTAAGAAAACTTATTTAGAAATAAGTTGTAACAAGCGTATAAAAATTTCGATGTAGTTTGATCAGAGCGCCTGGTCGATTTCCAGGAGGAGCGGGTTCGAATTCCGCTTCGTTTAAATTTTCGCACGTTTTCTAAATAAGTAATTTACTACTTTTCAAAATACTTACTTGATGGTTGAACATCCACTTGCAGAACAAGGTTTTCACCGATTTCTGCGGAGTTGACCTGGTCGCCAGTGCGCGAAACGATGCGCATAGAGCAAGTGGGCGGTGGCCCAGTGTTGGCGATCGTACCGGCCGTTGTCAACATTGACACGTTAAACGCAAGTGTCACATTCTGCTCTCCAGTTTTGTATATACATTTAATATGGAAAGCTTTGGCATTCGATGTCACTAATTTCGGGTGTTTTTGCATCACAAGGACGAAACTCGCCAGGCCCTATAACCAAATATGCAGTGATTGATTTAATCTTTATAATAATATTTACGCAATATATATTTTTCTAACACACTTGGTTACAATTGAAAAGATTTTTAGATTAAATCAGCATAACACTGTATCCTGCATACAACAGGGTAGACAGGGGGAACCTTGTGTTAAGACGCTATGTTCTCCATATTAAGCCGAAAACGCTTTGCCGCGACACCAGAATATACGCGTTTATAGTCACATAATTGTGCCCTTATGAAAGACTGGCCAATATTTTTATGTAATATTTTAACTATACTTACGTTAACATGAACCAATCCGCAATCTCCAAATAATACAGTAAAGTCTACTGGACTTTCTTGATTTTCTGAAGTGTGGACAACGAGACGACATCGTTCGTCTTTACTGTATCCTTTTACGTATAGGACTCCATTGAAATCTTTAATCTTTAAGCTAACTTTGACTCCATTTGCAAGACAATATACCTTAAAAATATGTTCATAATGAGATTAAAGCATTACCATACATATATGTGTGTGTGTACGTACACACACACACACACACACACACACACACACACACACACACATACACACACACACGCGCACACGCGCGCGCGCACACACACACACACACACACACACACACACACACACACACCCACACACACAGACACACACATGTATGTTATATAAGTATATTCATGATTTCAGCGTTACGCTGTATCCCGCATTTAATGAAGAAGAAATCTAGTGTTTAGTGTCATTGCGCGTTGGGTTACAGAACTCAATGTCGCGCTTTGCCATTTCCCCGAAGGAACTGAACACACACGTTCAGACTTCTTTGGTACACGTCCCTGTGCGCTACAATGCCTCATTATATTTATATCCTATTCTATTATAAAAGAAAGTAAGTAAGTACCTGCATCTCAGGGAGCGGGAAGTCAGTTCGATAAGTCATATTTGAAGTAGAGGTAGCGTTGCAATGTATTCTCGGGTTACCAAAGTACCCGGTAATACAAGTGCAGCGTGAACGATGAGCGACACCTTCACACGTAGCATGTAGTCCACAGGGCTCAGCTTCGCATGCTAGAACGCACTTGGCGTTAACGCAACGTGATGTTTCCTCACATTCATTATCAGCTCGGCATCCAGTTGGGACACATATGTCTCCACGAGCTGTGAACCCGCGTTCTGAGTTACACATGCAACGCCCTCTTGCATCGACCACTCTACCTTCGTGCTCAAGGCACGGCATACATTCTCCATTTTCATTAGTGCCTTGTCCCTGAACACATTTCGTTACAGGTGCTGTAAAAAGATAATTTAATTTATAGATACACGATTTTAATGACTTCCAAAAGTAATTATTAAAAAAATATATATATTTACGTTTGAAAGTAGTACATTCTGTTAACGCATTTCCTCTAAATCCAGGAATACATTCACATATCATTGTTTTGACTAATGGTGTGTCGACAACTGTACATTCGGCATTTATACCACAGGGGTTTATTTCTAGACATGGGTTAACACATTTATTTGACAAGCAAGCAGTTGATGGTGGGCAATCCAAATCTGTATTGCAGATTGTCTCTGTCTTATTGCATCCTGCGCTAGTGCCTTGATATCCGGGAGGACAAACACAATACAATTCGTGAAGGTGCACTCGACATTCTGCAGGCGCATCACAAGTATTAGGAGTACATGGCTCTACGCATTTTGAATTTATACATGATTTAGACGGTGGACATTCCGAATTCGCTCGACAGCTGATAGGACTGCAGGCTAGAGTTGGATTACCAAATGTGCCAACTGCACAACGACATGACGCACGATGTTCAAATCCGTAACATTCAGCAAATTGACCACAGATGTTGGGTTCTACTTTGCAGGCGGGGATACAGTGTTTGTTAATACACATTTCTTCATCCACACATTGGTCGTCCGTTTGACATGCTATATCGTAACAGCCTGTACGAGGGTCTCCAATGAAGCCAGATCGACAGGCACAGACTGGTTTATGATCTCTTATTTGACAATCGGTATTTGGCCCGCATTGACATGGATTTTTGCAAACTGACGTTATGCAAGCATGATTCGAATTACAATTATGATCAATTTCGCATGCTACTTCTAAAATTGGAGTAGCTGGTTTACAAGCACCTCTCCCACTACTTATGTAACCAAGTGGACATGAGCAGATCATTGTGCGTACAGGTAGCGTCGGGGACACTTCACACTGCGCTGGTTTTGAACAAGGCTGTAAGACTGTACAGGGATTCACACATTTTGCTGCCAGGCACGCTAATCTATGTGGGCAGTCTGCATCGACATAGCATTCTGCTGTTTTCTGAAGGCTACATTCTATGTACGGACTACCAGTGAAACCAGGTTTACATTTACAAACGCTAAGGTGATTGCGGACTAAGCATTCGGCGTTATTACCACAAATATCCCCAAGCTGGCATGGATTAATACAGCGATGCGAACGACACTGTTTGTCTTGCGGACAGTCGCCATTAAATCTACATTCTACAGCTACACAACCTACATAAGCATCTCCTTCGAATCCAGAGCGACAACGGCAATATACCTGAGATTTTTCTACCAAGCATTCTGCATTAGGTCCACAAGTACTATTCAGAAGACAAGGGTTTATACAGTTCCCATTAACGCAGGCTTCTTGTGATTCACATTCTAAGTTTGTACGACATCCTACAATACGGCACTGACGATACGGATTGCCATCGTAACCTTCGCGACATGAACAAACTGGTCTGTGGTCACGAATAAAGCAATCAGCGTTTTCACCACAATTACATGGATTTCTGCAAATTCTGTTAATACAAGACTCCTGATCACTACAATCTTTGTCCGATGAGCAACTTAGAGGTGGTAGTTGAGTTGTTTTGCACGCTCCATTTTCATCAGTTATGTAACCTTCTGGACACCGACAAATCATCGTTCGGAAAGGAACGCTGTCTGAAACAGTACAGCGAGCTCCTGTGGCACAAGGCTTCAGTTCTTTACAAGCGTCGCGACATTCATCTTTAAGACATGCATAGCCGCTAGGGCAGTCACCGTCCATTCTACATTCTGGTTCATTCAGTACTATAGTCCTTTCACAGTGTGACAACGGATCGCCTTGTGGTAAAGCAGGTGGACATTTACAAGATGCAGCATGGTTGCGAGCGAAACAATTGGCGTTATAGGCACATGGATTGCCGCCTTCAGATGAACAAGCGTTTAGACAAACACCTTTAATACACACGCTGTCCTCGTTGCAGTCAGAATTGATTACACAATCAGTTACTTGACATTTTTCATAAGGATTGCCAATGGTTTCTTTTGGACAACGACATTTGGGCCGGTGATTTTCACCGTAACATTCGGCATTAATAGCACACGCAGCTTCTAAGACACATGGATTGACACAAGCCCCATTGTAGCACATGTCGCTGTCTTGACATTCAGAGTCGGATGAGCACTCAACTGTAATCATTACATATTACAATAAGTAAATATTTAACCAATATTTATATCTGTTTTAAAAAATATTTACATGAGAGTATAAATGTAGTGTCTTACCTTTTACACATCGATCATATGGATTTCCTGAATGATTGATTTCACAGGCACAAACTGGATGGTGTCTTATGACTGTACATTTAGCATTGGTGCCGCACAAGCACGGACTAACACATACACCGTTAATACACGCTTGAGAGAGTGGACAATCAGAGTTCGCCTTGCATCCAACAGGAATTATGGATTTGTCTTGAGAAGCTGTAATGGAGATATCATTCAATATGGGGTAAGTTGATACAAATTTAATTGTAATAATGAAAGAAACTTACGTGGCACACAACGTATTTTAGGATTGCCTGTATATTCTCTAGGGCAAGAACAAAGTGGAACGTGATCTATGACACGACATAAAGTTCCAATTCCACAGGCATCAGCGCAAGGATTGACACATGTTCGGTCGTTACATGCTTGTTCTGGTCCACAGTCATCATCCTTATAACACTCTACAATTGATGGCTGTCTAGCTTCTGAAAAAAAAGATGATTATTGGAACAATATCTAAAGGTACTTCAGTATTATCAAATCTCTTAAAACAGTTTACGCTTAATTGAAATAATATTTACGTAAAGTTTATTAATTAGTGATTACCAATCTTGCTACTAGTCCCAAAATAACTACTATTATAATAATAATATCAAAAGAAAATAAAAATAATATGCAGCTCAGCATATTAGTATAAAAATATTATAAAAATTAAATATAAATTACCTGGATTACATTCTATTCTTGAATTACCAATATAGCCCGGAGGACAGTTACAACGCGACACATGGTCAGTAGATTCACAGAGCGCGTTGTGTCCACAAGGCAGAGCTTTGCAAACATCTACACACTTCCCGCGACGACATGTCTGACTGTTAGCGCAGTCTAAGTCGGTCGAGCAGTCAGCTTCCGGGAGCGCACGGCATCCACTATCGGGAGCCACACGATCGCCGTCAGGACATACGCATGCGACCGCGCGTAGCGGCAGTATATCCACTGTTCTACAAAGCAAGCTGGCTTCACAGGGGTTACCGATGCACAAATCTACACATCGAGCATTTACACAGCCGAGGGGGCGCACGCAATCAGAGTCAGTGGCGCATTCGTAGGACAAATCTGTGGATATGCAGCCGCGGCCGTATGCGTCACCGCTATATCCAGATGGGCAAGAGCAAATTGGTTGGTGAAGATTAGCCGTACAGATAGCTCCTGGCGCGCAGCTGTTATCAGAACAAGCGGGTTGACAGAATTGATTTAGTCGGTTACATATCTGAGTGACGTCACAATCTTCATTATATTGACATTTTCCCGAAATGCAGGCACGATGTTGATCTCCCTGGGTTCCTGGTGGACAGCGGCAGGTAGGCGTGTGAGCAATAACTTCGCAGATTGCGTTTCTGCCGCAGTTGTCGCCGAGGGTACAAGGATCGCGGCAGTATCCGTTTATGCAGCTCTTATCGAATGGACAGTCATCATCAGAAGTACACTCCGCTGGAGAAAATGTTAATAAATTGCAAATGATTTTTTTTTAGATTAAAATAAATGTAATTTTTGTTAACATACATATGTACACATATACAATAGAACATTATTGTCAAAAATTATCTTACGCGAGTAGCACGACCGCGCTGGGTCACCGGCAGTGCCCGGCGGACAGCGGCAATGCGCGCGGTGGTCTCGGGCCTCGCACAACGCGCTGGCCCCGCACGCGCCTGCGCACGCTGAAATGCAGCGTTGAGCAATGCACGCTTCTGCCGCACCGCACTCAGAGTCGGACAAGCACATCGACCCTCCTGACATACCTATATTAAAAAAAAAAGATTTTATAGACAAAATAAAAAAAAAACATCTCAAGTCATTTTGTGTAGATGTCGTTGTGTGAATCTTTATTTAAAATATTTATGTGCATTTATTTGAAATAAAATATATGAGGCCGTCGTGGCCCTGGGGCACAAGGGTGTGACTGTAATGCGACGGTTGTAGGTTCGGTCCCCACTCGAGGAAATGAAATATTTATTTAAATTCATATTTCCATTTCTTTGCTCTGGTGGATAGGCAAAGCGCGGCATTAAGTTCTGCCACTCAACACGCAATGCCTCCAAAAATTCGGCGGAAAGTGGGGAATGGAGTGCCTTAACGCTAGGTTCTTCCCTCTGCCTACCCCGCCGTGTGCGGGATACAGCGTGAAGCTATAAATTTTTGAGTACATATATATTTATTATAAATTACTGTACATGTATAAATTACTTTTATTTGTAGTTATTTGAAAAAAAAAACTCTTTTGTGTTTTGATTGTATTATACACTACTCACTTGGCACACATGCTACGTTGGGGTCGCCCTTTAGCGGAGGTATGCAGACGCAGGAAGCGCGGTGCGCTCGGGCATGACACTCAGCCCCAATGCCGCACGTTCTCTCGCACACTGGCTTGCAATGGCCCTGGGAGCATTCTTCTTCATCACCGCATTCCAAGTCTTCTGAACATTGTCCCCCTTTAAATGAGTTTTTTTAATTAGTTTTACATAAGTATAATAAATTATTATAAAAAAAATAGTAAACTAATATATAACATTTTTTGTACATTTAATTACAAATAAATATAGCGTAAAATTACAGTAAGAGAAGATAAACAATGCCGCCACTACAAATTTATAATTATTTATAAAAAATGTGTATCATACAAAATTTATATATGTTCATGTACATCATACATACTTTTGTCAATTCATTGATTACATCCAAGGTTTGCTTTTATGTTCTCATTTAATATAATATGACATGGCACATAATATGTTTTATGCGCTAGTCCTGAAAACTTAAAATATTATAAGCAATACATACCAAATATTTAATATTTTATTCAACAAAATACTTACTTGGATTGCATTGTACAGATGCGTCACCGGTCAAAGGCGATGGACACTCGCAAACAAGTGTCCTGAAAGGTAATGTATTTGTTACGCGACAAACGGCTCTTACGCCGCACGACGTAGAGTCACATGGATTGTTGCAAGTTCCTTGAAGACACGCAAGTCCTGGACCACATTCGGCATCTTCATTACACTCTACATACTCGTGGACTAAAAATAAAGGTAGATTTTTTTTGGTTAAATTCGAAAAATAAATAAGTAATGATCGATATATCTGTCATAATCAAGTATGAAATATATTACCTGGTCTGCATTCTATTGTTGGATTTCCGCGAGTTCCACGGGGACACTCACACGTAGGGGCATGATTTATAACTTTACAAGAAGCATCTATAGCACACGCTGCAGGACATGGGTCTTGGCATATGTTTGCCTTACAAGCTAACCAATTGGGACATTCATTATCCACTGTACATTCGTCTTTATGACAGATGCTCCATGGGTCACCTTTAGTGCCAGAGTTACATTCACAGGAAGCGGTGTGTCCTCGCGAAACGCAGTAAGCTTCAACTCCACAGCGCAAGCGCAAGCACACTTTCACGCATGAGCCACTTTCACAACTTTCATCGTCTGGACAATCATTGTTGCTGTGGCATTGAACTATAAAAAATATAAGAAAAATTGTTTTACAACAAAAATATTAAATAAGAAACCCTGAATTACATTTTAACGTTTATTTCATAAAGTTATTAAAGAAATAAGTACTTAATACCTGAGTAGCATCCGATATAGGCGTCTCCCCCGTAACCTGGCAAGCAAGTGCAACGGGCTCTATGCTGTTTAGCAAGGCATCGAGCGTTTACTCCGCATATGGTCGCACTACATACTTGAGAACATTTAGAGTCTACACATGCGGCATTATCTGCACATTGATCATCGCGAATACATTCCGGCAGAGGAGGTGGTGGTGTAATTGTAGTTATTTGCTCGCAACGTACAAATGGATAACCGGTGTAACCCACAGGACAAGAGCAAACAGCAGAGTGTCGAATACCAGAACAAATAGCATTGATACCACATGCATTAATACATGGGTCTAAACATTTTCTATTGATACAGGCACGATCTCCTGAACAATCATCATTGACAATACATTCAGGGTAGGTACAGACGCCATCGCGACAAGTTCCGTGCGGTCCACAAGGATTAGGATCACACGGATCGTATACTGCAGGACTTGGTGCTGTATCTAAAAAATGTATGTCAATTTTAGCCTTTTTATTTATATTTTCAAGTAAAATTTAATATTTTTTTTCCAAATTTCTTATGGAATAAATTTACTCTACCTCTGATTCTGCAATTAAGGAACGGGTCACCGGTAGTAGTTGGTGGACAGGAGCATATGGGTGCGTGGTCAAATACTCGGCAAACCGCACCATTTCCACAGGCGCCAATACAAGGGTCAATACATTTGTTACGTACACAAGCGCGGTCTCGCGGACATTCGGAGGTCACAACGCATTCTGGGCGACAACCAGTGGAGGCAGCATTTCCACTCGTGCCACTCGGGCAGGAACAGAAAGCGTTATCGCCAACAACAGAACAAAGTGCGCCCGGACCGCAAGGAGATGGCGTACAAGGTGGAGCTAAAAATAATAGTCAATAATATAATATAGTTACAATTTGACAAATACTTACAAACATACGTATGTCCATTTTTTTTTTTTACCTGGAACGTAAACGTCACATCTTTCGAAGGCGTTTCCTCTTGTTCCTAGCGGGCAAGAGCAAAGTGGTACATGGTTTATAGTTTCACATTCAGCCCCGATTCCACAAGTTCCTTGGCAAGGATCACGGCAATGTGATCTTATACAGGCTCGGCTTGGTGAACAATCTGAGTCTGCTATACATTCGGGTCTGCAGCCTGTGTATGGGTCACCGCGTAGATTTGCCTCACACTCACAGGAAGCACTAGTACCTCGTGATTGACAAATTGCACCAGGACCACATGGAGATGGAGTGCACGGGTCGTTTGGTGGTTTTGCTGTGAAATCAAGTATTATATTATTGTAACAACCATGGCTATATAAAGAAGCAAGTAAGGTAAGCAGCTTTGCTTAGTATGACGAACTATCCGTGTAAAAAACACAAGGCCCCTTAAGTTTCGCAAATTAAAACCCATGCCTAAGCTTTAAGTGCGAAAACATAAGATGGTCCTGACGTTAAATCTGTATAAAATAAACTTTAAAGTACAAAGTTTGAATTTCAAAATAAAAAGCAATCGTCCAGTTGAATCTATCTTACGAATATTCCTAATGGGTCCACATTCAATGAAAGGATTTCCTGTACTCGATGGAGGACATTCACAGTGAGGTTCGTGGGCAGCAGTATAGCACACAGCGTTTAATCCGCATGCTCCGGGACATGGATCAATACAACGTCTGTTTAAGCACATGAGATTTCTGGCACAGTCATTTGATGTAAGACATTCGGCATAACAGACAGGAGGAACGCCAAAATAACCGGTTTGGCATTGACAAGTAGTATTAATACAAACTGCATTTAGTCCACATTCTTGACATGAGGACTTCGTTTCGTGCTTATTGTCTGTAACTGTAGAAGTGAAAGTATTTTTTAAATGGTTAAAACAAATATTAAGGCTTTACGACTGTAGACAGATTTGTGCTTGTGTACCTTTGAAGCATCGGATGAATGGATCTCCAGTGTATTGATTGGGGCAGCTACAAATTGGGGCGTGGGCATTAGTTCGGCAAATAGCATGTATTCCACAAGATCCTGGACAAGGATCTTTGCATTTATTATTTCGACAGGCGAGATTTTGTGAACAATCAGAATCAAATCGACATTCAGGCCGGCAGCTTGGAGGTTCGTCAAACATTGCGGACCGACATGAACAGTGAGCTACGGTTCCTGAAGACCGACAAACACTGTTTGGTCCACATGGATTTGGTGAGCATGGATCTAATATAGCCGGTGCTGAAAGAAAAAAAAACACAATTATGTATATACATGAGTAATAAGATTAAACATATATAATTGTAATCTCTATATAAAATGAGACAGTAAAAATATTTTGTCTGTACATTTAGTAATTTTGACTGAAATGGAT
>DWAP01001392.1:0-15982 GCA_018230625.1 Heliconius eleuchia
TCCCCACTTTCTGCCGAACTTTGGAGGCATTGCGTGTTGAGTGGCAGAACTCAACAACAGCAAACAAACCAGTCGGTTTTACTGTCACACTTTGTGCCACTGCGCCACGACTGGCCTCATATTCACTCACTTTATGTAAAGTGAGTGAGTATGACCTCACTTTATGTAAAGTACCAAAAATATGTGTTCATATTATTGGTTAATTTTAACCACAGACAAAAAATATTGATCATGTGGTTAATATCAGTAGCGGTATATATAAAATAGTATAGAATCCATACAAAGTCCATTTACGATCAAAATAATAAAAAATAGAGGCAGAAACTGTTTTTATAAGGGAAATTAAAATCCATTTTTTTTATGGAAAAGACAAAGCTACCGAACGTTCGGGTTACCTGATGGTAAGTGATCAATACATACCGTGTTATTATTTAGCCCAAACACATTATTTTCAGAAATAACTCACATTAACATTAAGTTAGCCAGTTTGCCTCTACTTTTCATAATTCAATCAAATTGTATGAGTAATTAGTAAGTTAGTTACTTTGTGAGGAAAAATGGGGTAAAGACTAAATATATATCCATTATATAGTTATAATTTAAAAACCACGATTAAATTATGAACGGCATAATCATTAATCATTAAAATTCAGTTCTTTAATTGTCAATGTAATAAAAACGAATATTAAGTAAAGAACATACCACATAACAGTTTATGTTGCATGATGAGCTGCTCACCTAGTTTTGTAAATGTCGTTAAAAGTATCTTTATCCCTTTTCCTCCACATGACCAAATAAAGATGTCACAGACAAAAATTATATTTACAATTACATATTGTACCATCGATATAAATACATAGATATACCACGACATATTGTTTTAAAAATAACAATAAACATGAATCAAATCTAAGGGAATATCCACAACCTTTACTTTCTTTCACAATATGTCATATTCATCCAAATATATAGATTTTTTACAAAATAAGATTCAAAATGACAGATGACAATATGGCTAGGGGTAATAAATTTAATAATGTTATAATTTTTCAATACTTTTTGCATTTCATATACTAAAAAAAATTGGAACTGCCATTTTGAAATTATATTGTATAACATAGGAGTCGGTGGTATAAATATTAACGTTAGTAACACAAAAATCAGTCATAATCGCTGTCCTCCTCTGGGTCTGACTCGGACTCGGAGCTGTCGGGGTGGTTTTTTGTAATTTCGACACAATTATCCATGTCCGTCAGTCTTTTTAATGACTTGCCTGAAATGTATATATTTCCTTAATATTATTCGACATTAGGAAAAGGAAAATAATTTGGAAAAAGAAAAAGTTATATTACACAATTATATCATAGTTTTAAAAGACACGTGTGTAATATCCGAATAATCCGAATAATGTATGTCATATTTTTTTGGAGGTCCTTAATTAATAAGAAAAATTCTTCACTAAATGATCAGGTTATTGGTGAACACGACAATGACATCATGCTGACACTACTTTATTCAACGTTAAGTTTTTTCAAACTTGGTTATGAATTTTAGTTCCATCCAAATCGGGCGTTTTAAGGAGCACTTCCTCTTCTAGACTACCTGATGCAACTTTTTCCCTATCCTTTCGTGAGGCCACACCTATCTAATACGACATCAGATTAATCAGAGCCAAGTTTCACGTATACATTGTCTACGTCTGTCGCGCTTGAATATGCACCCACCATCCATTATTAAAAAACATGATATATATTTTTTACATTTAACCTTCACAATGCAATAGGTTACTACAACACTCGACTAAATACTACTATTATGTGAATTTTATAAAATTAAGTGACAACGACATTAATTTAGATAAGAATATTATTTATTATTAAAAGAAATATGTACATTACAAATTCTTTAGTTTTGTATTATTGTACATTTTTCATATGCTACTAAAACATATTTTTTTGTTTTGTTTTTCTTTTTGTAAATTACCTTTTGAATTTGTATGTACTTAATTTGTTTCTTCGTCTTTTTATGTTGTGCTTGTAGTTTAAATAAATTATTAACACTAGAGCCAGGTGCAAACCAAAATAAAAAATGTAGTAAAAGTTTTACACAACAATAAAACTTGTATTATTGTGGACGACACATCAAAATTAATACGACTGTTTGTAAATTTCTTGTTGCCTCATTTTGCCAAATGAATTGTTGCCAAAATGAATTTCAGAAGTACCTTGACGATGTTTTGAATAATAAATAAAAAATATAATAATATTAACGTAATAATATAATAATAATATATATATATATATATATATATATATATATATTAATATAATAATATTTAATATAAAATTGAATTTGAATATTTGTCCAAAGCAAGTAAATAGTACTAAACGACTGAGCCAATGTGGATAAATTTTATGTTTATATTCCAATTTATACCTGGACGTTTTACAATTTTACAATTGGACTGGCTATCATCTAGCTAAATAATATTTAAAATCAGGAAGAATATTAATTATACTACTATTAGTTATAGGCTACCTTTCTGGGTAGGACAGAGGGTCTATTTGTTTTAATACAAGTTTAGAAAAATGAATTTATTTTTTAGCATACATATAAAAATTACAACGTAGCAGGAATCATCCTTTACTCCTGGACATAATATAATGTATAAGTACTCATAGATGAGCATATATAGTGTCAAACCTGTGAGTGTAGTGAGCAGTCGGTTGTCGTTAGCGGGAGGCGCGCTCACTGCGCCCAAACGCTTGGCCAGCTCGCGAGCTCGCTCCGCGCCGGACACTGACAAAAATATATGTTATATTCTGATTGTTCAGTACAACCTTATTTGTATAACAATCATTACATTTCAGTAGTAAGGAAGCAAAGTGTAATTAATAAAATATATTTCTATACAATACTAAGAAGTACATTTTGTTATTGACCTAGAATACAGTTTATTTTTTTTTGTTTGGACACTCCGATCCCAATACGACACTTCCGTTCTCTACTTTCCACCGAATTCCGGAGGCAATGCATGTTGAGACACAACCGAACGCTCGTGCCCATGCACCACGACTGGCCTCAAATTGAAATTTAAATAGCAATCGTCTTCTGATATTCTGACATATATCTATTTCTGAAAAAAAAATGTATCTGTACTAATATTACCAAACTGGAAGATTTCGTTTTAAAAACTCCTGCTTTTAATTTAAAAAAATATATGTTTCTGTGTTGGATAGCCTGCTTATGAAGGATGGCTAGCTCTATGTTACAAGACATTCACGTATATATCACATAATTTCGATGTAACCCCGGCGGACCGATGTCTCGGGTTAAGTATATGTCAGGACCTCCGCATAATACACAACTCTTAGTTGTTTCCATTTAACGAGGGCAAACGTGCAGAGTAACTGCACTATAACCTAATATACGATAAAATTGATAACGTATAAAATTTTGAAGTAAAATGTATAATAAAAAGAAATAATAATAAATATCTCACTTCTAGTCCCCTCTTGGCTGGAATCCTCCGTCATGGACACCCGCTCAGTCCTGTACACGCCCGTCACGAGGTCCCACACGAAGAGGCACTGCGCGGCGTACTGGCGCCGGTGCGGCAGACACGCGGCGTCGCGGCACGCGCCGCACGCGCCGCGCGCGCCCGCGTCGCTGGCCCACAGCCACATGGCGCACAGCCCCGACAGGCAGCCGCTGGAGTGGCACACGTCCATCACGTGGCAGCCCCAGTCGAAGCAGTAGATGAAGTCCTTCCCGCCCAGGTGGCACAGGCGCCCGCACACCTCGTTGCAGAGCAGCTCCGTGTCCAAGGAGCGCTGGCGCGCGCGCAGTGTCGCCCCGGGGGGGCGGGTCAGCGCCTGCGACGTGCTCAAACTTTATATCGAATTATTGAATCTATCGATGTTTGCAATATACGAGTATATAGCCGCAATGTCAATATTTCTCAGTATATCGATTATTTTCAATAGATGACGAAGTGTCTCCCTCTGCTCAGTGGAGCTAAAACAACTCAATACAGCATTAGTTCACCTGTAGCGCTTGTTCCCAGGCGCCGGCGCCGACGCCCTGCAGGGACTGCCCGACGCCCGCGCCGCACAGCGGCAGCGCCACGTGGTATCCCGATATACAATCGTCTGTCACACGAATATTAAATTAAATATTCTATAATTATAAATTATAGAAATGCACAGTCTAAGTAATGTAATATTAGACCGACAAAAGAGGAGTATTTTCCTATCATAAAAGGTTAATAATAGATTATTTTTAAAGAGATTGTTTCCTAATTTAAGTTTGAATTTCGACACATATTACGGTAAAGTAAAGGCTAAGGCTAAAAGTAAGGCTAAGTAATTCTAAAGTTAAAAAAAAAAATGCTTCATGCTGTATCTCGCACACTGCTGGGTAGGCAGAGGGAACTTAGCGTTACACTCCGTTCTTCACTTTCCGATGAATTCTAGAGGCATTGCGTGTTGAGTGGCGGAAATCAACGCTACTTTGCCTCAACACCAGAGTGAAGTAATGAAAATAAAAATTTAAATAAAGTTTCATTTCCTTCAATGGCCATCGAACTCACAACCAGTCGCGTTTACAATCAAACACTTGTGCCCCTGCGCCACGACTGGCTACAATAAAGTTAATTTTCACATTTATAAAAATATTAATCGTTTGTGGGAATATAATTCTATCAACAGTTGAAAAGAAGTAACACTATTAAAACATCAATCACTCACCCTCAGAATCTGTAATAATAGACGTTATTTCATCATCACTTTCTAAAAAGTATCTTGTGAAGAATTTACTGCATTTGGAATTACCAGAATGCACTAAATAAGGGTCTTGGGGGCTGACGGGACAATCGGACAGTGTTTTAGACGTATTATCGTGTACCGAGACCGTTTTTAGAGAGCCATCGTCTAACATCTCCATTACTCTATACTCAGATTCACTGTTCCTATCCGATTCTAAAGACGAAATCCCTTGATCCTTCATATCTAGGCTAGAAGTCGGCGATTGAGCCCTATTAATTTGATTATGAGCCCTAAGAACCACACTTTCAACCGGCGGTGACTTGGCCCGTTTAGTTTGTTTACTAGTGGACCCTGTGAAATATTTCCTATTACTCCTTAAAACTCTAAAAGGAACGATATTTTCGTTATTATCCTCGGAAAACTCGTATTTCTTGTCGGCTAGGCGTCGTTTTCTGAACATACTTAGCTTCTCGCATTTAGTTTCAGCCTCCTCGACAAATTCATATGCTTTTTCCGCTATAGTTCTGTGCGTTTCGTTGAATCTCGACATACTTTCTGCCGGCCTTCGTCTCGGAGATCTTAATGGTGGACTAATTAACGTTCTGATAGACGGCGATGGTCCTTCCCACTCTTCCATCAAATTATGAGATATAGAGGACGCTTGTATGCATAATTCCTGTCCCATAACATCTGGCAAGTGGACCGGTTTAGACATTTGATAAGGATCGACTTCCAAATCGGAAAAATCTGCTAAAATATTTTGTATCACGTTATTTTGATATTTAGGTGACTGAAACGCCGCTGACACGTCCGAAGCCGGAGTACTAGGATTGGTGTATACTGAACTAACATCTTCTCTTTCTAACGTCACTTTCTCTTCCACTATTTCACTTTTCTCGTCGGGTTTAACGAAATCTATTTCTAATATATGGATAAAGTCTGTGTAAATGATGATTTGATTGGAGTACGCGAGCTGTACGACCGGCTCGTACATACTGGAGTCGGATGTGCAGAAAAACTTCGTGTGTATTGCGAAACTGTGCTCAAGACAACGTTTACTCCAATTTAAATCATCTGAAAATAATATTGCTTACTAAATAATTAAATATCTTTTAAAAAAATCATAATCTTTTTTTTTAAATTAAATGTATCTTTTAGACGGAGCAATTCAAAACATAGTTTCATCGTTATCAAATTAAAGATATTATATGTATAGTAATTGAAATATCGAATTATTTTTTCAACGCTAAGGAAACCTGTATCTGCCTCGTCTGGCCATTAAGCTGGTGGTTAAGAGCTTTAAGTATAGCTTTGATCGATTGGCATAAGCACATATATTGTATTTTAAGCGAAAAGTATTTTTTTTAATCCTACTCACATAATAATACCTTATTTGCTACTAACCTTCTTCTCTAGAAATAGCTGAGCATTTTCTACATCCTAAACGAGGTACACCGATTACACTGAGGTAGGATCTCTCTGAGCATGAATCCCTAAAAATTCAAAATCATATATATATACTGAATGTTGCATTTAATAACAACATATTACTACTACTAATAATACAACTATCATATTTGAACAATATTATCTATTTAATATACATAAATTCTGCAATTGTTTTAGCAGGGTAGGCACAGGAAACCTATTATTGAGACACACCATTCCCCATTTTCCACCGAATTCTGGCGGGATATCGTGTCGAGTTGCGCCGCGCTTTGCCTCGTTACCACACTGAAGAAATGAAAATATTAATAAATAATAATTTAATCCCCCGAGTGGGGATCCAACCCACAACCGTCGCGTTTACAGCGCCGCCACAATTGCCCTTTAATTGAAATCTTCAAATACTTACGCAATGCCATAAACAACTAGTACACCAGGATTGTGCTTCCACTGCGCCATTGATATGGTCACCTTACTGTCTACACAGTCGTCTCCGAAGAGAGGCACACTGTGTACCGGCCGCACTACGCGGCCCGGTACCCATGACAGAAAATGTAACCTGAAATTTTAAATATTTTGGAGAATATCTATCATTTTTGGATGTGCAATGCATTTTATTTTCACCTACGAGTTGTCGCTCATAAGTGCGTTTAAGAATTAAAAAACTGGTTAAGGGCGAGTCAAGTTGAGTGTTTTTCTATGAAATGCCTATAAATTTTCACTTTTCGGATTTTTTTCTTAATTTTATTGTAAGTTCTCGCTTCGTGCCAAATTTAATAAATGTAGACCCACGGGAAGTACTATATTTAATACATGGCGAAACAATACAAAACACAACAAAATCGATGCATAAATGCTCATATCTTTTGATTACATTGACTTTGAAGCTTGATTTTTTGACAGACAACAACATGATCCGATCCGAGAACATGCCTCCCTCCCCCCTACAATATATATTTGTATATACATATATATATTGTTTTTTATAAATCACACATATAGGAGTCTGAGAGAACCAAATATCAAGACGTTCTGTTCTGTTCGAATGATTTCTTTTCTGTCCTCAATAAATTTACTTAAATCACATTATATAAACTTACAAATATACTGTTTCTAACGGCTTTAAGCTTTTGTATCCCACTGTCTTTAGTGTGTGGAGTGACAGAACTCAACATAGCACTTTATCCAATTGCAATTGGACAAAATGCTATGTTGACCACCACTTGGCTTGGCTTCCCCCCTAATGCTGCAAACACTGTTCTGGCCAGATTTAGTACCACTCACTAACTATACATCAAAATTAAGTCTTGACGGTACATTAAATAATAAATATCAAGTATACAATTTGCAGTTGTAACTAAGAAGCTAGTTAATGAACCACTATGTTTTTTATAAATTAATAATAAAGATGCATAATTGTAAAAACAATGGATAAGAAACAATACCATATATTTTAAACATTTTTTAAACTGTTATTCCACACTTAGGAAAGAATTTTCTAATTTTTTTGCTAAATAAAATTATTATTATTATTATAAAATTTTCTAAATAAGTATAATACCATATATGATATAATTCACCAGGTGTTGGCATTTGGTTTAAATTTTTTATATATGTTTAATTAGTTCCTAAAATAATTTATCATTTATGTACATTGAAAATATGTCTTTAAAAACTTATGTTAAATATATAAAAAACAAAAAGTACCAGCTTCATGGTCTATCATACATAGTGTCGTCATAAGCTCTCTTAATACTCTAGACAGAGAGCCAAGTATACTTACAAAGTGGCAGATCTAAATGTTTCTCTCTGTTTGGTTCAATTAAATAAAATATTGAAAACTGGTAAATTTCAAACATTCCTCTACATAATGTTAAGCTAATTAAGTTGAACATTTCAAACTACATTACTCACGTAAATTTTGAGCTCTCCCTGAAATAAACTTGAGTATTACAGCTGTAAGTAAAACTCAGAAGAAACTGGCCACATTGTGAAAAACCCATAAAGACATGTTCTCTTAAGTACTGAATAGGCACTATGTCCATTAGACAGAAGCGAAGCCTGGGTGGAATTTTATCGAAGACTTTACGAGACTTCTCATTTGGTTTTTTGGACGTACTACCGAATATCTGAAAAGAAAATGTTCACTCACATAAAATCTTATGCAAAGTCGCTGTGCTACATTTTATGCCTCTAAATTTAACAAAGTGAACAATAAACATATCAATGAAACCTTTACATTCCTACTTATTATTTTAAAACATTTAGCAACGCGAATAAAACGAAATAAATGAACAAACAAATATACTACGAGAGCCATATTAAACTTCAAATATGAAGTTAAACTTACCTCCCTATTAAATAACTTATACACAATATTACTACTACTAGTTGATATATTCGTTGGAGTATTACATTTTCTCTTGGTATATTCATTTTCACTAAAAGAATCAAAATTATCAGATTCTTCAGACACAGAAGAATCCATATTCGTTTGTTTGACTGCTGTTTTGACAATTCAATCAATGTTACCAATATTTACAATAACATAATGCCAAAATTTTATTATACAGCCTTACACTCAATCAAACGTATCGTAGCTTTAACATTTATATCCTATTTATTACGAAATATTCCGAGTATCCGATTTTTAAATTTTGTGTTTGACATCACGCTAACGTAACGAACACTGTCAATTCAATTTGTCAATTTTTGTCTGTCGTACCCGAAGTCCGGTAAACGAGTTTAAAGTTTGAGCTTTAAATATATTAGGAAATAAATCTGTTATTATTACCTTTGCCAGTGAAATCGTGTTAATTTTTATAATGGAACCCATGACTTTAGGCAGTCCAACTCACTCTCCTTCAGGAAGTCCAAATGTGGGATATTTACCACCATTTTTATTAGGAGAAATAAATCCACCGACTTTGTCTACTTTATCCCCTCGACCCAATAGTTTATCGCCTACAAAGGGTCGCAGTCTTGCTTTTGGTGAGTATCTTACTTCTCTTCAAGTGCTGAAACATGTCTTATTCTTATTATTATAACCACTTATTTTCGTTAACAGGTTCACCCACGAGTCCCACTCAAACATCAACACCAGATCAGAAATTATACCGTCAAAATGTACCTATGCATCAACAAGCGCTTTATAACCAGCAACAACAAAATCTGTTTAGTAATATACCATCCTCTCCTAACATATCCTATTCTAGTAAAACAAATGGCCCTCCCATAGAAGATCTATTTGATACAATTAAAAGCAATGAACCTTCTGTGGACAAGTCTCTTTTCCAAGAAAATAGTTTCTTAGCATATGCAAATAACTCAATGATGCATAATTCATATGTAAATAATGTATCAGTGAGTAATCAGTCTTTGGCAAATCAATGGCAAGATGGATGTCAGGACCAGGATCAATATTGGGTCACAGTATTTGGCTTCCCCCCTAATGCTGCAAACACTGTTCTGGCCAGATTTAGTAGTTGTGGTGCTATACTTGGTAAGCAGTTTAAATATAAAATAAGTATTTCAGAAAATAAAGCCTATTCCAACTACATCACATACATATGTGCATGTCCAACTGATACTCTGTTTTTTAAGTTATATAAAAAACCCATACAATCAAAACAAGGAAATAATATATCACATATAAATTAACATAAAATTTTTAATAACTCAAACAAAAGTATCCCATCCACTAATACCAACTTTTCTGTAAAATTATTCAATTGCAGATAAACAATATCCAACACAAGGCAACTGGGCGCATATAAGATATGCAACAAGAGGTGAGAAGGAAAGGGCAATAGCTCTTAATGGAAGACTCGTTCTTCCTGGGGTGATGGTTGGTGTAGTTGAATGTAGAGAACCACCTCGCATGACTGTTTCGAGCCCTGGAGGCACTTTAGAAAAAAGGTAGTTATTTAACTATCATATCATTTAACTTCTATTGATTTGATTGATTGATGTGGGTTCAATCCTGTCATAGGGGATTGAATAATTTTCATTGTTTCCCTTAGGTACCATCTATAGATCGAAAAAAAAGAGGGAAAGGTCTTTTGGCAGAAATCACAAAACATCACAAGAAAATTAGGGTCTAGTAAAATATCACATGTATTTATTTGGCAAGGTGCTTGCTTATCCATGCCCCAATAAATTATGCCATTCAACATAAGCTATGTTTTAAGAATAAGGTCATTATACCTGCACTGTATGATGTGGAATATTATAATCGAAAATAATTAAGAAAAAAAATTAAGTATTGCAAATGTATACAATTGTATGTTTTTTGTATAAAAGCACTACTTGGGTGATAAATTTTATATAACATGACTATTTCCTAAAGACCTATAAAGATTTTCCTCATTGCAATTATAAAATATATTTTTTTTACAGACAATCAACAGCCAGATCATTATGTCCAACACCCATCCCGTCAGCTCCGGTACCGCAAAGATCAAGCGGTCTGATATCTAAAGCACTAGACTATGTACTCGGTTGGTGAAAAAAACTCAACATTAGTCAATTTTGTACACTTATCAGAAATAAAGTATTGATTTTATTTTACATTTTTAAAGTATAATTCCACACTAAGGACAGAATAATATTTTTAGATAACATAAAAAATTGACAGGAGCAGGATTTCTGCAAATGACCTCATCATAAGTCATATACTCTTATTAATCTATGTCAAAATTCTTATACACTTGTTACAACTTATTTATGTTGTTAGCATAATGATTCTAGGGTTTAAAGGCCCTGCTATGTTCTACATTTGCTAAAAATTAAAGATTGTAAATTTCAAAATGTAAATAATGTCAATTTAGTTCTATACAAGCATATGAGTAAAACATACTGACACCTGGAGATAAACTTAGTCAGAATTAGTGTTTAACTAATATGAATTTATATAAATGTCTATTTGTACTAGTTTAGTGACAATTAAATGCTGAATGATTTATTGTAAAATTTAAATCAAATATTTTTGCTATTTTTTTATTTTACTTAAGAGATACTGGAAACAGAAATTATTAAATATGTGCATGAATAATAACAAATAATATGAAGTTTTTAAAGCAATAAAAAAGTTGTATTTCCTTAAATATGTTACATTTATTTCTAAACATTACAAATAAAAAATCCTTATAAATACTTTTTTAAATTCTAAATTTAAATGTTTTGGTAATATGAAGTTGACAACTGATCTTTAATATTTTTTTAGCTTTACGGTTCATCCCATATAGTAGCGTAGTAATAGGGAACCTAGTGTTAAAACACTACATTCCTCACGTACTACTTAATTTTAGGAGCATTTAGTGCCGGAACTTAACATCGCGCTGTCTTGTTACCAGTGCAAGAAAGTGAAAATAAACCTAAAACCCTGGGTGGGAATTGAATCCACAACCGCCGCGTTTGCAGTCCAACGTTAATTCGCTGCGCTACGACGGCCTCATTTTTAGTTATGCCATATATAAATTAATTCAATAGACATTATTGATTCAATTAATTTATATGAAAAAATAACATAATATTACTGTTTTTTTCTGTGATCTATTCAGCTTTTGAGGCATTTTTTTTTATTTGTTTCATGTACTATATAGTCCATTTCACTAAATATATCGACATAAAATTTAAAAATTATTAATTTAAAAGAGATTACCAGAACTATTATTTTTTTAATAAAACTTAGTGAATTGTATTAAAAAAGTCACCTGTCAAGAATTGTGGTGTTAACTAGTTTTCTAATATTATATGGATTATATGCAAACCTATTTTATTCATGAAATACATTCTGTTGAGCTCAGTAGTTCTACATGCTAGCAAACTATTTTTAAATATTATTAAAATTGTTATTCACACACTATGGAAGTAAAAATATTTATAAACAAAGTTTTCACCATAGCAGGATTTGAACCTGTGTCTCTAGGGATCTATTTAAGCCGATTCTTATTGAATTATACCGAAATTTTTATACACTTAAAAAGGCAGGTTCGATTCCCGCTACGTAAAATTGTTGTTTCTAAATATAAGTAAAATATAGTCTAAATATTATATAGTCTAATTATTCTATTACAAGGTCTATTGTATTTAATCTTGTATGGTCATCTTTATTTCTATTGTCTCTTGTACATAATATAAACTCTATATAACTGACATGCTTTGTAAAGTTTATAAATATATATACAATCTATAATTTTACATAAATAAAATAATGCGTAGGTATATATTTTTTATACATATAGTATGTATAATTTATATACTTTTTTAAAGTGAGAGATAATCAAAATATGCAAACAGAAAGACCACTTTATGTAATAATAATTAATGTGCCTAAAATTGTATTGAAAACAATTGAACCTACTTAGAGTGTGTACTATTGTTAAAGTTAAAGCTTTTTTCACAGCTTTACGCAGTATCCCGCATGTAGGGTAGGCAGAGAGAGCCTAGTGTTAAGATACTCTGCTCCGTTTTATTGGAGGAATTGCGTGTTGAGTGGCGTAAGTCAACCGAAACCTGAGCAAAGAGACGAATATATCAAATATTTCTTTTCCTCGAATGAGGATCGAACCCACAATCTGTCGCGGTTACAGTCACACGCATGTTCTCCCGCGCCAAGCCTGGCCTCATTAAATAGAATGACCATTATAAAGAGCTTGCACTGTATTATTAAAATCATGTAAATAAACAAAAATAAATAAATAAATCAGCTTCACACAGTCATTTTTATAGTTCAAATTGTTACAAATCATTATTATATTTCTTATTTATTTTTGCACTTGTATATATTTTGATTGACTATTGATACAGAGTGACTAATATATAATATTTAAATATATATAAGTTAATTCTTGCATATAACCCAAAAAAATATCTTTGGTATTTCTACCAGGGATGTTATGGATATAAGACATATATCGGTTTCAGTTACGGATACACAATTATTTCGGATTATTCGCTAGTTTCGATAAAATACATATAAAACATTAACGGAAAATTTATTTTTTTATCTATTAATGACATTTTCTAACAGTTATAACACTGCTATACTGAGCACTAGTATAGACAAAATAAAAAGTCATAACAAATCTCGTTTACACTGTCTATAGGATATAGACATCCATATTTATCCAAAACTATTATATCGAATGAAGTTAAGGAGTTCGATATTGACTTGGGATAACCAATAGTTCAGTTTGTGGTACTCCGTAACGTAATTCATGAATTTATTTACGCAGAATTACCAAAATTCACAAAAAAAAAAGATTTTTAATGTCATTTAGATCAGTCACGTCTATACATATTGTTTTTCTTCCAATATTTATTTCATTTAGGTTGTTCTATAGTAGCGTTGGCCAAGTCAGTCATTTTCGGGTATTTAACATTGTGTTTGTCGAGTTCGTTTTGCGACCAGAGGATCATCCGTAATAGGCTACATAGTTTGGGATTGGTATACTCTTGATTCTCCATTTTCAGTATTGCCGCATTTAGTTCACTTGCAATCTGTAAATAATATTTTTTGGTATATAAGAAGGAATATGATCATTGCCTCAATCAAGAATTGAATGCATTGTGGCATAACTTTTTTTTTAGTTTCTCACTGTATTTCACGCACAGCAAGGTAGGCAGAGGAGACAACATGGAAACTTAGTGTTAAAATACTCCTTTCCCATTAAGAGACTTCCCTGATATATATAATAATATATCAATGTTTGAGCATTCAGCAATAGTCATCATAAATTAAATTTAAGCACTCTTGTCTGGAATTGCGTCAGAAAGTGAAGAACAAACACACTAGGTTTCGATAATATAGGGAGCTGGCATTTTTGCTAATATATTTATTTATATTCTTTTCTGAAAGTTACAAAATATATAAATTTATATTTGAATACTATGATTCATTCAAATAAGTACAGTATTTTTTTTATAATGCTATAATATTTACCTTCTGACCGTGTGAAGGCAATAATAAATCGGCAAAAGGTGAAGAGTGTGGATCAGGGAAGGCAAGCAAAGCGAGTGACCTTTCCAGCTCTGTGAGAGCATTGCGGTCATTAGCTCCAGCCTCAGCAAGTGTTGCACTGGCAAAGGCTAGCGCCTCTTCAGCTCTGCCTGCGCGGATTAGCTCCAGTAATTGTAGTTGCTAAATAACAAACATAAAATAAATACACAGTTGCTTATTTAAAGTGTTATCCACACACCACGTAAATATTTTTTTTAAATAAGAGACAAAATTTATCAATTTTAATGTATCAGGACTTGAACTAGCGTTTGTTGTAAATAATTTAAGTGTTCATTGTCAATTAAGCAATCTTCTTGATATATGTTGTCGAAATATGTTACAATTTACTTTTGCTGTTAACAATGTTAAATTATTTAATATTATAATTGTATTAACTGTTAATATTTAAATATTTAACATTATAAGTATGCAAAGAAATTACTGAGGATGGTAGAAAAACAACTCACTTGTAAATGGAAGTAAAGATATCTATCATTGTCCAATAGTTCTGGATGTAATGCATTAACCATGGATATGGCCTCAGGTATTCGTCCTCCTTGGACGGCCTCTCTAATCATAATACGCTCATCCAGTGAACTGCACAGTGCTGGTTCCTGTAAGCCTGCTTCTTGTTGAAATTTAAGAGCTGCTTCTTTGAAACCCTCTAAAAATTATGACAATACTTCAAATAATAACACAAAAGTAAGTATAAAAATAATAACCTATTTTTGCATGAGAATTTTAAATATTTTTGTTAATTAGTTTATTATTTCCTGTATCAAAGATTCGATTCAAATAACGTACTGTAAACTAAAGATAATTAAAGAAATAACGATTACAGTTAATTTTGATTTGGTGCCTTTGTTCTCAATTTTTTTTTATAGAAGACTAACAAGTGTCTGTAATTTTTTTTTTTTTATAAAGCAGCGTTTTTTGATTAACCATGTTTTTAAAAAATAATACGATATAAGAACTCACCTGTAACTAAATAATTCATTATCAACATATTCATGTCAGTGCGAGAAATGTTAAGGTCGTCTGTTTTAGAGCGATCATAATAACGCCGTTCAGGTTTGCTATTTACATTGTTTGCTGGCGTATCAAAGCTCATGCTGCTATTATAATTCACCTTTTTACTATTAAGTATTATAATGTTCAGAAAATATATAAAATAATTTGATGACAGTGTATGTGTCAAATGAAGATACTCAAAAATAGAGATAGGGATGTGTGTTGTAAATTGTGGTCAATAATTAGGGATGCTCTTGGATTCTGAACTTTTGTGTAAGGTGTAAAATGAAATGCTTAGGGATTGTTGGCACTTTTTTATTTTCTAGGCTTCATCTAACACCGCATTTTTAAGTAATTGTGGTAACAATGAAAATAAGTTTCAAGTAGCGAGATGGAAAAAACTTATATAAGTCATCAAGACAAGGTAAATCATAATTCAGCAAATAGTTTTTAATATCATATGGAATATGAATAGAAGAAAATCGTAATGAATTATTCAATGGCTTTAATAATAAAATTTAAAATTATTTGTTGTTTCAAAGTATTGTGAATCGGGATATTGCTAAAACTATGCATTATATTGTGTCTTCTAAAACATAGTATTAGTTTGAAGAAGACATCCGTGATTTTAGTCTAAGGCATTAGAAACTATTATCTATGGTTTACAGCTAGCTAAAGTAAAATGATTATTTTACAGAGTACAATCTATTTAACTTATATAAATGTTAATTATTGTTTCTAACATAAAAGGGCAAGT
>DWAP01001393.1:0-15979 GCA_018230625.1 Heliconius eleuchia
TTAACACTCGGTTCCCTCTGCCTAACCTGCTGTGTGCGGGATACAGCGTGAAGCTAATATAATTTAATTTTAATATTAGTTTTAGTGTCACGCTGTATCCTGTTTATAGTAGGTCGCCAGAGGAAACCAATTTGAAAAATTTTTCGTTTGGCAAAAAAAGGGGACCGACTTACGACTTACGTTCCCTTGGCCTATCCTGCTACATTCAAGAAAAACATCAAGCTAAAAACTACATTTCCTGTCAAAAATAATATATTTTTTTAAAAACTCTTAAAAACAGATTTACGAACGAAATAAAAGAAAAAATTAATTTATTCAAATATCCAAAATTTGAATATCCAAATCCACCACATTTTTTCTCACTATCAAAAAATCAAAAGCAAAAACACAAAACATTCGATCTACCCTCACCATCCAACTCGATCTCTTGTATTATTTGCCTGTAAACTGTGTATTCTCTAATTGTATAGCAATCAGATCACATTGGCCACACAGACTACCGTGCAAGCAATCCCGCGGACCAATATTAGCTTACTTATCCCGGCTTATGAACGTATGCTGCTATGGATTTAACCTGGCCACGTGATTTGGATTCGAACCCCGCGTGTATATTACACGTATTGTTTTTGTACGGTTGAAGTGATAGGCTGAAGCGTTTTTTTATTTGTTTCGCATGGATTTGTGTTTTTAATATCTTTAAAGTTTTTCTTCACTCTGGAAAAATATTTTTTTAGTAAACTTTTAACGTAACGAGTTTTTAAGCCACGTATGGACAATACTTGCCCTTGAACGACGGTGCAGAGGCGTCATTACAAAACCTACTTCATTCTAATATTTATATGATTTCTAAACGAGAACTATAAGTCTTAATATTGTTCAATAAATTATGATAAAAACGATAATTCATAGTAATCAATTTAGTAGTTCTATAAAGATCTTGATTAAAAAATAAATATTAGAATCAGCAACTGATATATTAAAATATATTTTTCACACTGCTTCAAAAAATATGGAAAATGAAGAAAAACAAGAAAATATTAAATTGAATTAATAAAACTAAAATAAATTTCCATTGTAAGTAAAATATATGCAATATATGTATATTCTTAACGACATATAAAATATATATAAATACAATTACAGAAGTTAAATCTGCAACAGTGGATTTTTCTCTTTAAAAGCCAACTTTTTTTTCTATCAAATTATTATCAAAATCGCTTTAGCTTTCAATTTAAAACACATCCAAATCGCATAAGTATAGCTCTACCCTCGTTAAGATTAATCTCGGTTGGGTCTGCGACATCTGCATTCGACAATTATGTCCATATGAAACTAGGGACAAGATACCTCTAATATAGGGATAGAGTTAAACTGGAATTTATATTACGGATACGTTTGTCCGTTTTATTGCTTAGTAATAATAGAATATTTTATTTTCATCATCACATTTTGGTAAGTAGAGATAACGCGGTGTTAAGTTCCGCCACTCAAATCATAACTTTCGTAAGTTAATCGGAAAATCGTGAATAGAGTCTCCCTACTGTATGCACGCAGCTGGTTTAATAGCTTTTTATAATCAATTGTGACTCAGTGGTAATATCTAATAACAATGATTTTAGGTTCTAATCTCACTCTCTCCCTTCTCTCTCTCTCTCTTCTTCTCTTGCTATACACATATGTATGTATATAATCAACGTTTTTCTTGCAATATAGTGTTTGGGTCTAATAGATATGAGCAGAGAGATGAGGTTGGAGTGATCTGTTTACCTATTTTCTGCCTTAAATATTATAATATTAATTAGCCATAAAATATATTAAAACTATATACCTATAGCCACTCGTGACGCAGGAACACAAGCGTGTGACTGTAAAGGCGACAGGTTGTAGGTTCGATTTACGCTCGAGGAAATGAAACATTTAATTAAGCGTGTGGGAGACTGAAACTGAGATCCCTCTACTTGCGGGATACAATGTGAAGCTGAAAAAAAATACGCATGTTAAAAAGAACTAAAATAAATTATTCTTAAAGCAACTTTAACACATAAATATTTACCACAAAATTAAATGACCTTATTAAAACTATTATCCACAGATAATCAAGCAACTTCATTGAATACGTACCTACTATATATAGAACAAAACATGTCGGCAATGCCAATTTTATGCATACGCTCAGTTTTTACCGCATATTTAGTGTATCTAAAATCTAAACGATGTTAGAACGATAAGAGGTATCTCCATATAGGCCTTCCACATTCCCTTCTAAGTTATCTCTTCTCGTAAATACCTCCATATCACGGCTACCTACAAAACACATTATAATATCTTATGTATAAACAATAGAATGGGTAAGGCAAGATATTGGTGGTCTGTTTGTAAGCGGTTTGTAATTTTTTTTCGGTAATTTCAATAAATTATATTTTTAACCGACTTCAATAAAAGGAAGATGTTATCAATTCGACTGTATATTTTAATGTTTGTTATCTCAACTTTTGACGAAGTGAAGATTTCGAATTTTTTTTTCTTTATTTGCAAGCTATTGCTTCCCCTGTGCTCACATTTTATTTTTTATTTTTCGGTTTTTGGTCCATTTCTGGCAATGAGAAAATTATGTAAGTGTTAAATTTGCAATAAATAGGTGCGCGATAAATAGAAGAATAGCAGTATATCACGCCTGATTTCTATTTTTTCCTTTCCTTATTGGAAGGATACACTTGAAGGGCATTTTGATGAGAATCTGGTTAGGTTCTGGTTGTGGGATGCTTTTAAAATCTACTACTACTAACCAAATAAGACAATTTAGGTGGTTATGAATTCGAGTCCTAATCGGTTGAATAGGGAACAAGGATCATTTAATATAATTCTGGCAACATTGGGCGTCGGTGCTCTTTTCTACTCTTTTACTTTTAGTTTATGTGATTTTCACTAATATAATTTTTTATTATATAAGTATACTCTTTCACACAATGTTTCAATTCCGAAGATGAACTATGCATATAATGCAAAAATCGTTTAGGGAAGGCTAAAGGAGCCTTCCGTTAATCTTCGTCCAAAAAAACAAAAAATGAATAGGTATTTGGATTTGAAATTATCTATTTAACTTGACTTTACCTATGTATATAATTTGTATTACATAATTATGATTATTGCAATTTTTCCTTAAAACTTCAATAAATAAAGATAAAATGATATCTAACGATCGTCTCACGAAACGCTGAAACTCAGTAGTGTCTTAAAACTAAGGAGCCCAATTAATCAGTAGACGGGCTAATGAGCGAATATTTCATTGTCCGGCTCCTTCTGCGATAGAAGGGTAAGGGCTGTCAAATGTAAGTAACCTATGAAAGGTTACTTACACAAAGTGTTTAAAAAGTAATAATTGTTATGTTAACATAAATTTAAAAAAATGTTAGTATAGTTTCCCACTATCCCATACATTTCTCACATTTTACTAATAATTAAATATTTATTGAGGCCAGTCTTGGAGCCAAGAGGGGTCCAAGTGTGAGAGTGTAAACGCGACATTACCGAAGCGAGGAACTGAAAATATTAAAAATATTATTTCCTCAGGTGGGAATTGAAACCATAACCTGTAGCACTTACAAGCACACGCTTCACCTTTTTAAAATAAAAAAATAAAAAATCCATACAACTTACACCAAACCACGCATCCACACATGTCAAGACATCCAAATTGTCAAATACAAATACACCTTTATTATACACTGTATCAAATACAGAAACTATTTAAATAAGCCCGCATCCAACCCGTCCCGGGTGCAAGTGGCATTAATAATCCCCACAGACATATACGACAATCGAATATTATACATATTATATATATTATATATATATTAAAACCTGTGTTGGACATCCCTACGCCTTGAGACGATGGCATACTGTAGGAGCTGACATGAAACAAAACTCCTGTTTAGATAGATATACATGAGACGTTAAGTATAAAAATAGATAAGTTGATACTGAGTGATGGATTAACATTTGTTTTATGGCCTTGTATAGAGGTTGATGATTGTTTTTTTTAGGTACACCTGGGTATCTACGGAGGAGACAGAAGGAACCTGGCCACCCGGTGTTAAGATACTCCAATAATTTATATCAAGTAGCGTAGACGCAATTGAATACCTAAATGAGTGAGAAAATGAGTGAGACCCATTAAGTGTTGTGCTTTAATGTTTTTACAATATGATCATGAACACGTAACTGTATTTTTCTGTAATAAAATATTACACTAATGTGAATATTTTACAATATCTTAAATATATATGCTTATTTTAAATTAAAAAAAATGGAATATATTACGTTTAAAAATTAAGATTTTATTACATTTAAAACACTCGCTTGAATCATGGCACAGGGGCATGAGCGTGCCAGTTGCAGTTTTAGTTTAAACGCGACACTTGTGAATTCGATTCCTGCTCGCTCTGATAATGAGCGTTGAATTCCATCCCTCAATACGAAATGCCTTAAGAGCGGAATGTGTAAAACGTAAAGTTAAAGAAAAACATAGGCAATATGCAAATTAAGTTATTAGAAATTAAACTACACCTATCCTATAAATTAAGGAATACAAAATAAAATTACAATTATTGAAACAAATACCTACTACCTCTTGGACTAAAAGGGCTGTCTCAATCCAAACTCGTCTTCGAAGGATATTCGAGCCATGTGGCGGGCCGTCACATATTCGGCAACTAAAGCAGACAAAACATTTGGTACGAGAACTGCTATGAACACCCGAAATCGTTGAACCGAATGATTTTGATACTATCATATTAGTCTGACTGAGTATGAAATAATTTGAGTTATATAAAGTTATTATTACGCAGAGAAATGGATTATAGACACCCACAGATATCGTTAATTAATCGTTAGTTAAATGTAAGTTAGTAGTGTAGGTACAGGTTATTTTAAATTTCGCTAACTAATGTTAAGTGTTTTCTGGAACAAGTTTTACATTATAATAATAACTATTGCTATTGATCAGGATCACCTAATATTTTGTTTTATTTAATAACTATTTATTTATTAATACAAAAAAATTGGAAATAATATCCTCAGCTAGCTTATATACATGATATATGTATCTACATACCCAAACATGAACTAGAAAACTCAACAAGGAAGTATCTTAATTACCCATAAAATAAAACCTAAGGGTAAAACTAAAAAAGCTAAATATCAAAAGTTCTTGTTATATTGAAATTCCAAATAAATAACTACGAAGTCTCATCACCCGCTCTACAATAATGACCACAAGACGGACTCAAATCTACATATTGTTGGGGCATTTCTTGCATCCCTCTCTGAGATATGTGTCTTGAGCCTCCCGGTCCGAGTCTGGGGTGGGTACAGGGATGGATCGAAATAGAGTGTAAATTCAAATTTTAATCACTGAAAATTTATGAAAATACCAAATTAATACTACTATAAGAGTACTATAAGAGTACTATAAGAGTACAATTAGAGAAAGAAATAATAAAGAATCAGAAACGATGAAGTGGGTAGACAGACACGGCTCCCAAAATCTGCATGCTGAAGTGGCAAAGGGTAGGCCATATTGTTAAGAGCATCGACAACTCATAGGAAAGAAATCTTCTCGAGTAGCGACCATATCTTGGCGATAGCTGCTCTCGAACCAGGACTGGACTCGCCACATAAAGAAGATATAGGAAAGCTTCTGGATTCAAAGGGCATAAGACCGGATGGAGTGGTGAGCATAAAGGAAGGCCTGATGGATGAAATTTGCAAATATTTGTATGTTATACAAATCTTTTGATATACCACCTAATAATAATATATAAGTCAGATTTTATTCTAGGGCCTTACTAATTTTAGTTTTAATTTTTTATGAGTTCCGATATTAATTTTAGAGGGTTACTTGAAAAAAAATTTAATAGTTGAAAATTAAGACCCCGCTGTTAATTATAACGAACTATTTTACTTTTTTTTATTCTTTTCTTTTAAGCATTCGGGGTTTTTTTTATTATTTTTTCATTCAGGGCCTTTCAATTTACTTGTATCTCACTCAGCCTTGAGGCTTCCTAATAGAGAGTGTTCAACATCTTTCATTTATTATTAACTAAGATATACCATTCACTATTTTTATATAGATCTGCCTTTATTAGTTGTAAATACATAATTATGTGTGTAGATGTCATGTTTTTTTATAATCTACATAAAAATCTCGGTATTGTTTGTATGTGTAATCGGGTAACAAGCAAGCTCATTGCAGATAAAAAAACCGTTAAATAATCTCAAAATTTTCTAATTAGATCATCATATATTTGTTAAATTCCATCATTCATAAGACGAATATTACAACAATTCGTAGATATTGCACAACCACAACTAGAGTACGTCCCACGGTAATAAATGCTCAAGGTATGCGTACAGTGATAAGTTAATTCCTACTGGCCGATCCCTTACCCGTATCAAAATTATAATAGCCAGAGTGTGTGCCTTATTGAAAGCTTAATGGATTTTGCCCAATGTTGGGTAAGTTATGTGTTAATTGTTGTTATGGGCACGATATTGCTAAATCTTGAGCTTTCAGAAGATCCACGAGTATTTTTTGACATATATTATATTTTAAGCAATCCGTTCAGTAGTTATGGCGTGATTGTAGAAAAAACATGAATAATATTTATAATACAATATAATGAGGCCAGTCGTGGCGCAAAGGCACAAAGTGTGACTGTTAAATCGAATGGTTGCGGGTTCGATCCCTCTTTCTTCGCTCTGATGACAAGACAACACGCAATGCCTCCAGAGCTCGGTAGAAAGTGGGGCATGGAGTGTCAGCGTGATTAAATATCAGTAAATTTTTACACCAACGTACGTCTCTCAGAGCCGCTTTTACATTAGTATATATGAATACAATATTCCATATCTTTCCAAACACAAAATAGCATCCTCAATTTCCACCGATAGTCAGAAAACGTGGGCGGTGCGTAGGTTTTCGAAACTTTCTGCCTATTACCCATAAGGAATCGCTGATACCCAGTTTAAAATGGCCTTTGATTCCCATACAGTGTGTACGATAAGATTAAACTAAGCAAGCTCAATTTAATTTTGTGTGTGAAACATAGGTTCGAAAAGGAGGTTTTATCTATTTGTGATATTAATAGCACGTATGGACATGATATGTAGTTAAAGTTTGTTAAGATTGGCTTTTGTATGTCATATTATTCGCGCCTACGATACCTTTAAATTGTTTTATTCAATGTTTATTTAGAATATATTATTTTAATGTTACTGTTATTACATGTTACATGTGTACTAGGAAGTACTGTCTAGTTTTTATAAAATACGTAATTAGGTGGTGGGTTATGTTGAGTTAGACAGAACGGTGTTGAGTATTGTCATCCTATAAATAACTTCGTGTATAGACAGTAAAGGAGTAAGTGACGCATTTTTAAGTATTCTTTAAAAAAGACACTCTAAGCGAAGAAAACCTAATCCTAAAATAATATAAAAAATATACCTCTATAAATATATATTCTAATCACAGAGGCCAGTCGTGGCACAAAGGCATAAGTGTATGTATGTTAACATGATAGGTTGTGAGTTCGATTTCCACTCGAGAAAATTAATAATTTATTATTTTTATTTTATCGTTCTAGTGACAAGGCAAAGATATTACGGTGTTGAGTTACACCACTCAATCCACAATGCCTCCAGAATTCAGCGAAACGTGGAAAACGAAAGTATCTTAATCGAAATATCTTACTGAATCTAGGTACCTAAGGTCTTTTTGCCTACCCAGCAATATACAAGATACAGCGTGAAACCAAAAACAAAATTCTAATTAAACAAACAACAATACAACACAATATACAATAATCCATACAAAATGATTATACTAATAGTGGTCCGAGCCGATCCAAATGGGCATCATGTGTCTTGCTCGACGTCTCCAGAAGTTGGTGGCACATGTGCCTAATACCCGGACATTAGTCAGTTTGTAATTGCCAAGTGATTCTACTTTCAGTCCCTTATTCAAATCTTAATGTTAGTTTGGTTAATCATTCATTATGTAACCGATGTGGTTTAGATGTAGAGGATCTTGGAGTTTGCCGTGTACGAATGTGTGAGGGTACATATTGAATTTTTGTATGATGTACCCTCCAAAATATGCAAGTTTTGTAAAGTTATTTAAGTTAAATTAAGGAACAAATTTAATTTGTGATCGTATAGTTTAAATTTCATTAATTTTTTCATATTTTTATTTGGGATACAGTATGAAGCTGCTCTTGCTGTATTTCCCATATTACAAAGGGAGGTTAAACAAAGGGAACCTCCTATTTAGAGACTCCATTCCCCACTTTTCGATGAATTTTTCAGACTTTGGTTTTTGAATGGTAGAACTCGACGCCTTGTTTTTTATGTAACCAGAGCAAGCATATTAAACGAACCCATAACTGTTGCGTTTACAGTCAGGCGCTGCGCCGCTGCGCCATATCTGGGTTATATATTAAAAATAATCATCTAGTTTTCACTATTTTCTTTATAGGTTTTTATCAAATAGTTGTATTTCATTAATCATCTATTATATAATTTCCGCTTGTTACGCATTATGCGTTGGTCACCTGACTCCCACAAGTATAATAAATGTAGAAAATTTATGTTTTCTATAATAAACATATATCAAAGTTTAATAATCGACAATAAATTTGGACACTACAACAATAACAATTTTTACTCGTAAAATAATAAAGAACAATAAACCACAAACGAGTTTAAACAAATACAGTGCCAAAATGCTGACTGCAGAAGCAAATTGCAGCCATATTGGAACAAAAATGGAGGGAAATGAAACGCCAAAGTCAGCAATTATATCGAAAAGGGCATACGTTATGTTTACACAATATTTGCGTGAGTAAAATGATGTTTCTTTTAATTGGGGTAAATTTGTAAATATAAAACAAATATGGAATGTGTTTTTTTTTTATTACGAATGACCTAAATCTTCATTTTCAGTCCAACTTCATGTAAGAATTAACTAAGTGAGATCTATATATTATTATACAACGGATATTTTATTTTTTATTGAGAAGAGAGAGACAGTGAGAGAGTGGTCGTCGTGGCCCAGGGGTGTGACTGCAACGCGACAGTTGTTGGTTTGATCCCCACTCGAGGAAATCAAATATATATTTAAATTTAAATTTCTATTTCTTCTGTCTGGTGTCGAGGCAAAGAACGGCGTTGAGTTCCGCCTCTGAACATGCAATGTCCCCAAAATTCGTCGGAAAGCGAGAAACGGAGTATCTTAACACTAGGTTCCCCCTGCCAACAGCGTGAAGCTGATTTTTTTTATAAAGAAGAGTAGGGAATTCAACAGCGCCGTGGTCTTATGCTTTATTGATTACGCTAAAGAATTTTTTTGTGTTCAGTGGAATAAGTTGTTGGAAGTTTTGCTGGAGATGGGAGTACCTGTACACCTCGTTGCTCTAATTCAGTCTGTACACCGGGAACCACTTCTTGATCAGGCTAGGTTGTGAATACTATAATAAATTTCGAACGAAGAAAAGAGTGAGGCAAGGTATCAGAGGATAAATTATGCGGAAAACCATTGAAAAACCTTTTGCTAAAGCTGACCACGATCCCCAAAAATGAGGAACTGAATACAGAGAGAGATTTGAAAAAGAGCGATTTGACTATGCGTACAACGAAACATAATGTACATACGTACAATAAAGCAACTTAAAACCGAAACACGTAAATAACGTCAACTTTTAACAACCAAAAGTTAAAACTTAAACTATACTCCTTCAACAGACATACAGAAACCATTGAAAATCATAAAAAAGCACACATGAAACATACAAATCTAAATAATTAACAGATGGGGCCAACCCGAAACATAATACAAAATACAATTATACGACTACAGTAGCACCAACGTTCACGAAAAACTTTCAACATTCTCGCTCGTTTATTACTATTTTTTGTAACGTTAACTAATTTACGTCCAGATTTTCGAGCATAATTGTGGAACGAGTGAATTTTTCAATCCATTTTTCATTTTTCAAACTGAAATGAGTTAGCTCGCATGCAATATTTTTTTTTTTTCAAGTATACATTTTTAATTCGAGTGGCAGTTACAAATTCGCGACGACTTGAGGCAACAACTTTTCAATCCGATTCCAAACAATAAGGTTTTTCGATTGGTCGCGAATTTCGCTGGGGCAATTAAAAAGTTTACGGGCGACTGTTTGTGCCCCTTTTTTTCGTTTATTGAAAAAAAACTAAATATATTTGGTTAGTGAAATAATCTTGTAATTAGTGCTTTGACATAAAAAAGGATCGCAGGTTCAAAACCAATCGTATTAGTAATTACAATTACCTACAACACAAAAAAATGTCATTAGATATCGACTTCAATTTAATAAAAATAGCAAAAGAGAATAAGAGAGAGAAGAAAGAATGTTACTATTGTTAAGATTTTTTTTAGTATATCAAAGAAAAGGATTAAGCAGTTTTAGTAAACTTAAAAAAACCATCCATTTATATGTATCTGAAAATCGAATGGAAACCAATCTAATTTTTTTCCATAATCCGTTTTATATTTTTATTTCATTTATGCAGGAGGAGGAAATATTATAAATATTTAGGTATTTTTTTTTTTACTTCATTCAGTTATCCAAATCCCCTCTGCCCACCCTGCATACAGTAAGAAGCTTATTATATTTACTCATGTAAGCAAACAATTGAACCCACACCGTCGCGTTGACAGTACGACATAGTCCCACTGCGCCACGACAGCCTCAATATTTAGTAATAGATTATCTACCCGATATCATAACTTTTTATTCGTAATATAATCGCGTGCGCATCCCGATGAAGATAATACTGCTAGTTAATTATGGGTATTAAGTCAACGCGTGCTCTATTCAATCTATGGTACGCATAAGGTATAAGATATAAGTTAACATCGAAAATGTACAGCGATAATGAGAGAGCAGAGAAATAATGGATATAGGTTCTATTATAAATTATAAAGTTATTTGTTAAATTGTTGTGAAGATGTTACCTTTATATAAGTCTATAACTAATTTTAGGGCATTCGAGGCGCAGGGGTACAAAGTGTGTGATTGTAAACGTGAAAAGTTGAAGGTTTCTCTCCCGCTCGAGGAATATTTTTTTTAATGTTATAATTTCTTCGCTTTATTAAGAGGGCAAAGCGCGGCATTGAGTGCCGCTGTTCAAAACGCCACTGGAATTGGAGTGTCTTAACTTTAGGTTTCCGGGTTCCCTCTGCCTACCTTTCTACGTGCGGCAAAAGCTGTATTCCACACAAGGCAGAGTAGGCAGCGGAATCCTAGTGCTAAGACACTTCGTTCCCCATTTTCCGGCGAATTCTGGAGGCATTACGCGTTGAGCGGCGGAAATCAACGCCGCGATTTGCCTCAACACCAGAGCAAACAATTCAAAATAGAAAATTAAAATAAAAAAAATCATTTCTTCGAGTGGAAATTTGGAATTGAACCCACGACTAGTCGCGTTAACAGCCACATTATTCCAACACTTACATATGACTATTTTAGTGTAATCAATAATAATTCATAAAATCAAAAATATCTGTAGCAGTGAGTGGAACAACAGAATAACACGTTACCTTCCTTATAATTTCAATTTTCTATTAACGTTACTCAATACTTAGATGGATGTATGCGCTCGCTAGTAATCCATGTTATACTCGAACTAATTGAGATTTAGATTTAAAGTGATTTGTTGTCAGGCAATAAGTTTTTTTTTGTTTTACATGGTATCCCGCATATAGCAGGGAAGGCAGCGGGAAGTTGGGAACCTAGTGTTAAGATATTTCGTTCCCCATTAAAGCAATTCTGTTCCCCACTTTTCGTCAAATTCTGTAGGTATTGCGTTGTGTTGAACGCCGCGCTTGTTTTGTTACCAATGCTGCGTGAGGAAAAGTAAAAAATGAATATGTATTTGTTCTTCGGTCCATCGCCAGGCTGTACCTAATACCTGATATAAACAGTGATAGATAGATATTTAAAAGTTTCAAAAATGATGAATTTCAGAATGACAAATATTTAAGGGACTTCCATACAAAAAATTCTTAAGTAAAATTATGTTATTTTTTTACTGTTTTTTAGACGGAACCCTTTATGCCCAAGTCCAACTCGCACTTGGCCGGTTTTTAGTAATAACATAACTCAACTTTCCTTTTTTAAATTTGCCATACATACGTAGGTAATTATTTTCAAATCGAACAAAGCGTAGACGAAATCTAGTTAATCGATATGATCGACTCATTCGTCCATGACTTGCGGTTCCCGTGTGGGGTCCAGTGTAACGGGAAATATATTTGTATCAAATATATTTTATTGAGGTCTGTCGTGGCGCAGGGGCACAAAGTGTGACTGTAAACCTGACTGATTGTGGGTTCGATCACCACTCGAGGAGATGAAATATTTACTTAAATTTATATTCCCATTTCTCCACTGTAGTGTCGAGGCAAAGCGTGGCGTTGAGTTCGAGCGGCGAGAGCCACTTAACACGCAATGTCTCCAGAATTCGGCAGAAAGCGGGGAGCGGAGTGTCTTTCTGCCTACCCTACTGTGTGCGGGATACAGCGTGAAGCTGATTTATTTATTTATTTTAAATATATTCAATATACTTTTTTGTCATGATATTATATTATTAGTCATGATATATTTCGCCGAATAACATGATGTCATCGATCCTACAAATGAATAATAAAAAAAAAAATTTAGACTATTCGTGTTGGTCGTTTAAGGTGACTAATATATTTTTTTTAATATTTTATATTTTCTATTAGAAATATTATATTTATTTAAGGCCAGTTATTTCGTCTTTCAGGGGTGTGACTATAAACGCGACTGGTAGTGGGTTCGATTCCGTTGGCGTTGAGTTCTACCACTCACCAAGCTATGTCTTCGGTTACGGCGAAAAGTGGGGAGTAAGTGGAGAACATCTTAACACTAGGTTCCCTCTGCCTACCCTGCTATATACGAGATACATCGTAAAGCAAAAAAAGAAAAGAATTTGTAAAGAAATTGCAGTAGTACAATTTACTATTATTATAGGATCGATTTGGTTTAGCTAAACAAACCCAAATACACATAGCGTCTACCTATGAACGTGACGAATGTAGGTTCGATTCCTCAGTCTCAAAAATTGGCAGAAAGTGTAGAACGGAATGTTTTACACTTAACTCCCACATCCTACTCCGTTACATACCAGATACAGAAGCTACAAAAAATTAATGTTAGACAAAATATTAACACTATATTATTATATTATTAAATTCTTATATTATTATTTTAGTATATTATTATATTCCCAGTTACCTTTGTCGGTTTACGATAAAGTCGCGCCGCTACATTCCATATCCATACATAACTTGATATGATATATAACTTGTGCATTGTAAATTATATGATATGGTTTATTGTTTTCAGTTCCACGCTTTATCTTTATTTTTGATTCATCAGCTTCACGCTGTATCCCGCACACAGCAGGATGGGCAGAGGGTACCTAGTATTTAGACACTCCGTTTCCTACATTCCGCCGAATTCTGGAGGCATTGCGTGTGGAATAGCAGAACTCAACACCGCCCTTTGCTTCGACACCAGAGCGAAGAAATATATAGGAAATATAAATTTAAATAAATATTTAATTTCCTTGAGTAGGGATCGAACCCACAACCAGTCGGTTTATAGCTACATCTTGTGCGCCTGCGCCACTACTGGCCTCAATAATTATTTAGAAAATAGTTCCATATTAAATATTCTGAAGTACAATATACGACATATTATATAGCAATATTATAAAACTGAAGAATACATTTGGCTCAACGCGCTAACGTCAAAAACTATAAATTCAGATTTAAAAAACTAAAGCAGGGCCCTGATATAGTCTTAGAAACCACGGTGTTAACTCCCGTCAAAACAAAACAAAAAAACTGGAAAACAGAGTGTCCCAGCACTAACTAAATCTAAACACCAAATCCTCCCACTCAATACAAACAAACTCTACCGACCTCCCGTTAAGGGCAAGAAAGACAATTGTTTATATCAATACATTATATGATTAATGTGAACGTTGTAACGTCGTGAGCGCGACGCGCAGAGCAATTAGCGGCTATCACGATTCTGGATGATATGTGATGGGGACTGTTAATTTCTTCTATTGATTGTCTTGGTTTTTTGTACTTGGTTTTGTAGTTGTTGATTTTATGTTGACAGTTTCACGCTGTATCCCGCACACAGCAGGTAGGCAGAGGGAACCTAGTGTTAAGACACTCCGCTTCCCACTTTCCGCCGAATTCTGGAGGCATTGCGTGTTGAGAGGTGGAACTCAAAGTAAAAAAGGCATACATCAGGCATTTATCCTCTTCTCACGTGTTCTTCTTTGCGCGATTTCTTAGAAATTATGCGCGGGCTATTTTTTAAGTGATGTATCGATAATATGCACCCAACACATGTTTTTATATTATTCTTAAATCATATTTGAAAAAAAATTTTTTTAGATTTTACTTTTACCTTTATTCAACAAATATTTTTTTTTATTTTTTTTGATATTATCTATTTATTGTATTTAATTATTGATTATAGAAGCGTGTATTGATTATAGAATTAATTATAGAAGCGTGTATTTTAGTTCTTTTAGTTATTATTATAAATTGCAATACATACAATTCGGAAATTGGTGCGGTGCCCTATTTGCAAAACCAATTTTTTTAACATATAATTGCAATATCTTCGGTACTTAATCAATATGGATATTCAAAATAATCACATACAAAGTATCCGTTACAAACATACACACATACATACGACCGAAGCCAACAAAACCGTGTTAAAATAAAAAAATATGAATATATGACCTATGAATATAATTTTTTCTCCCAATACACAGAAACTAGTGTAGGCGGGCCCATATCGTCTAATTCTCTTGAAATGGTCTTCTCTTGGAGTGGTCCTTTAGAATCGCAAATCGCCTGTTGCACTGCACAATACCGCAGTATCTCACTCGTAATGTGTGTAGTGACAACGCTCTCCAGTGCTTCGGGCGTGGATTGGTGCGGTTTGATACTTTATAAATATATTTTTTTAATTTGATATATTAAACATCATATTGTGTGGTCTGGAGTATTTGTTTTATTAATACATGAAAAATATTGTAGAACTAACTAACTGTATTGGATTTTGTTGTCTTTTTATATTTTAAGAGATTTACGTACGGGTGTGTTCCTTGGACTTACAGTTATGAAATTTAGTAAGAAGTGAAAATTTTCATAACAAATAAAGAAAAAAAACACAAATAATGGATATTTATATATCCATTTTTTGTGTTATATTTCATTAAAGAAATATTACAACCTATAAATTGTAGTTTGTCAACATTTGTTAATTATATTTCCCGTCGATATAAATCCATTTAAATAAATCATTTATATAAATGTCATCGCAAAAAAAACACAATATTCATACTTTTACTAATAATTCACTGAATTTTCTCTACTTTACATAACAAAAAAAAAATTAAATAAACGAACCTACTATTAAGAACCATCAACACCACTATACAAAACAGTTTGGGCGACACTTGCGAAGTGCGAACATCTGACATATTTAAGTTAGATGTCGGTAACGTGTTACCGATTAAGCACTAATGTACACTGTGTATTTCACTTTAAGGGCCTTTAATAAGTGAGCTTAGACGTAGCTTATCTTGTTACTGCGACGTTACCGTGTTCGACAATCATTGCTTAGACTGATATTAGGGCTTATATTGTTGTTGTATGCTAGTGTATTGTTGATACTATTGTGGAGTTATTTGAATGTAGACTTTATGTATGTCAAGTGAAGACTATGTCGTGGGTTCAATTCCTACTCGAATAATATAAAAATTAAAAATTAAATCAGCTTCACGCTGTATCCCGCACATAGCAGGGTAGGCAGAGGGA
>DWAP01001394.1:0-15978 GCA_018230625.1 Heliconius eleuchia
TGCCACTGCGCCACGGCTGGCCTCAAGGAATTAATTATTTAAATGTTTTCGCTCTATTGATAACAAAATAAAGTGAGGCGTTGAGTTTTTGAATATCTCGAAAATTGGGCGGATAATGAGGAGGGTGTGTCTTTGTACTAGGTTATCTTTGTCTACCCTACTAAAAGAAGAAATATAAAAAATCTCAAAGATCAGCGAATTTCGAGCATTTATTTCTTTTTTTAAGTAGATATTTTTCTTTAAAAATAAACACGAGTACATTCCAACTCTGCCAGGGTGATAAAAATATAGTGACGTTAAAATATTTTTAAAACTCACTTATTAACGTGTGAAAAATTACACTTTATGGTTTAAAAACCTGTTATATGTAACGTCTTGAAGCTTCCACCCACCCTATAATTTCACTTTGCATTTTTTATGGCAAATTTTAAAAAATTGTTATAAAAAAAATCAGCTAACGAAGTGTTAGCAAATATATATGTTTGTGTTGTAGTATGCTTATTATGGAAATTGGAATTTAAGATTTTAAAATTAAATTTAATTGAGGCCGTCGTGACGCAGGGTATACTATATTTCTTTTTCTTCGCTCTGGCACCAAGGCAAAAGCCCGGCGGTGAGTTCCGCCTCTCAACACGCAATGCCTTGAAAAATTTGACAGAAATTGGGGAATAGAGTGTCTTAACACTGGGTTGCCTCTGGATACAGCGTGATGCTTATTAGATTTTTTTTAACAATATTTAATCATCATCATCATCATTAACTGTCAACCATGGTGATCTTGCAGTAGACTCTTCACTTGTCCACTGCTGGAGTGCTGGACATAGAATAATATCAAGTTTTGTTTCAGACAGAGGATGGAGGTCACCCGGCCATCATGCGCCCTCTTCGTTATATTAGGATTTTTAATTTTACACCTCACAACGTAAGTAAATTTACATTTAAATTTCTTTTGTAAATTACATTCAATTTTATAAATAAAGGTTTATATTAAAAAGTTCCGCTACTTAAAGCACGATGCCAGAATTCGATGAAAAATGGGGTACGGAGTATCTTAACACTAGGTTTTCTGTGCCTAGACTAGGCGGGCGAAGCCGCGTGTTGTTCGGTAGTAAATATGTAAATTGTGCACTAGGCTCCATTTTTATACAAAGCCGTCATGGCGTAACGGCACATCGTATAGTTGTAAACGTCATGGTTATGGGTTTGATTCCAACTTGCCAGAATCAATTATTTTGATTTCCTAGCTCAATTTTGATTTTAGCCACGTGTGTGAGTGTCGAAAAGTAGGTGGAGTGCGAGAAACGGAGTGTCTATAATAAATTTTTCGTCGCCTACCCTACTATAAATATGTTGTGGGTTACAACGTGAAACTCGTCGAAAAAAAAATGTCTCTATAATGAGAAAAATAAAAAAAAACTCGCATTTTTTCTAAACCAAAAGACAAATGGGTGCGGCTAATACTGAACAAACTAAATATATTATAATTTTTTAAGAAGTCTAATATAACATATGTTATTGGCCGACATATAAATTATCCAGACAGTAAAGTATGTGAGTAAATAAATCTTGACATTGTGCTGGTTATGCCAATGTCAAGTAAACTATTATTTGTGTCGAAAATAAATTTGGTATTTTGGAATATTGAAAGTGAATAAATATTTTAAGAAAATACAAATTAAAATCAGCTTTACGCTGTATCCCGCATACAACAGGGTAGGCAGAGGGAAAGGTTGTTAAGACACTCCGTTCCCTATACTTAATCGAAAATAACTCTTCAGCAGAGGTAAGTAAGTAGGTTAAACTACTAATATTGGAATTAATAAGAAATGGTAAATGTTAGTCGTGGCGCAGGGACCCAAAGTGTGACTGTAAACGCAACTGGTTTTGGTTCTATTCCCACGAGAAAATGAAATATTTTAATATTTTATTAAATTTATATTTTCATTTATTCGCTCTGGTGTCGAGGTAAAGCGCGGCGTTGAGTTCCCGCACTTAACGCGCAATGCTTGTAGAATGAGGCTCAAAGTGAGAAATGGAGTGGGATGGAGAGCTGATTTTGAATTACTAATAATGTTAATAAAAAAACGTTTTGTTACTACAATATTTGCCTTAAAAACTGTGAAATGCAATATTTACACCGCATTTCCGGCACAGACAAAGAGAATCGAGTGACACCTCATTTCATCCTATCTAAACATTAAGTAATGTGCTTAAATTGTAACAAATATATAAGAAATTCGATGTAACTCGGTAATAAAGTACGGCTTAGTGGTCATAGCTTGGATGGTTTCCAAGAGGCGCTGGTTCCAATCATGCTACGTAACTTTTTTTATAAGTATTCAATACAGAGTTTAACTAAGTATTATTCTTGGCATGGGCTGATATCACAACATACCAAACAAAATGTGTTGGGATAACTAAGTGAGTGATGAAGATGAAGTTGTTCACCTGTTAAAAATGGGCAAGATATAAATAAATGTTTACGGAAAAGTTTTCAAATTCTTTTGATATGGTTTAGTAAAGACATAGTTGTTTTGATTATATTGAAAACGGTTAATACCACCAGTCCCCAGAGCGTGACTCGTCCCTGAAGAATAAATACGAGCTCTGATGAACGCTCGTGAGAGGAAACGCAGAGGAGTTCTTCTAATCCTACTGTTACGTTAGAACTATCAATAAATTAGTCCATTTTTAAGGATTTTAGTATAAGTTAATATAAATATGAGGCCGCCCGTCATGACGGACGGAAGCCATGGCTTCATATTATCTCACTGGGACCTATTCCTGCTGTCGACGTGATGATTGTGAGTTACATTGTCCTCATGAAATTAAATTATTTTTATTTTCCTCGCTCTGAGTAGCGGAACTCTACGCCGCACCTTATTATGACAAATTGTCTCAAGTATCAAGTTGATTAATATATAATATATCTAAAACGGAGTGTCCTGACGTAAGATATTCGGTATACAGCGTAGCTTTAAAACATCGTAGATTACAGGTGTTTTTATTTTGATATACACAGAGCTGCCAATTACTAGTCGGTTAACATTTAAGCAAACATAAAACATACGTTTAAAAATAACGAGATTAGTCGATTTAAAAATAAAAATATCTACAAACAAAATATCTCAAGCCTGGACACATCTGTAGACAGCTGAATCGACTGTTATATATTTAGAAAAACCTTGCTTATTATATTTTTGTATAGTTTTCTAGGCAACTCTAAAGAACTAATTTGTTAGTGTCCACTATAAAATTTGTTGAATTTCTTATTCAAATTTTAATGTTAGTTCCAAAAATATAAAACTTTTCTCAATAGAATTGGAAATAAACTGAAGCTAAACAAATTTGTTTTGGAACTAGATGTTCAATTCTACATTATTTTTATTTAAAACCTATCTCGCACATAGCAGGGTAGTCAGAGGGAACCTGTGAACAGACATTAAGGCACCCCCCGTTTCCCATTGTTCGCCGAATTCTGGAAGAATTTGCGCTTTGCTTCGATATCAGAGCGAAGAAATGAAACAATTTATTTACTCGATTCGAGCCACTGTTGGCCTCCTATTCATATTATATTAGAATTATCTTAATAATAAATACATCATACAGTACGTACGTATGTACGCAAAATAATTATAATTTGCAATACAGATGTTTGAACGCGAAGATAAACTTCAGAGAAAAGGAAAAACAAATCCTGGATCAGATTCTAGGTCCAGGACGGTACGACGCTCGCATCCGGCCCTCCGGCATAAACGGCACTGGTGAGTACACCACCTACTACTACACCTAATAAAACCACTGTAAATTATATAAATAATCATTAATTACACTAGTAATATTTTTACAACAACAGCGAAATATCACGTTGCTGCTTCGCACTTGATAAAATGATAAAATTACAAAATATTATATATATATTTTCAAATTGTATTATTATTTGTTAATAAATATAAATAAACTTAGTTATTTAAGCGTTTATAGATGTAAGCACAGAAATTTGATGTTGATATAGAATAGAAATAAAATGGGAGCTAAAATCGGCCCTTGTAAAATAATTTGTTTACCTTTTTATAAATTCTTACGGCTTACATTGTTAGGTTGCCGTTGCACACTTTTATTCGTCGTTGAAAAGCAGGTCATAAATCACTTGGGCGGTTGTTTTTAGCGGCATCATAATATGTTTTCGAGTATCATCCTGAGGCGGCTATCATTAGTGCTGGATAAAAAGTCGCTTAAGAGAAGAGCAATTCAGTGGAGTGCGCCTACGGCTCGTGGAAATATTTATATTTTAATGATTGAGATATAAAATAAAATGCCATAGACATTTTAAAGATTTATCTCAGTCAGTCGTGGCGTAGTGGTACAAGCGTGACAATGTAAATGCGACAGATTGTGGATTCGCTTTAATATTTTCATTCTTCGCTCTGGTGTCGAAGCAAAAAGCGCGGCGTTGAATTCCGACACTCAAAACAGAAAAGAGGAAATGGAGTGTTTTAGCACTAGTCTTCCGGTCCCTACCCAGCTGCATGCGGAATACAACGTGAAGCTGAAAAAAAGATAATATAAATGAAAAAAAAAATCAAATAAGTTTTGCAAATAATTTGAGTCATATTGAAATGAAAAATGGCATGTTTCTCGATAATTATAAATAAATGCCGCGTCATTTTGAAAGCAATGGAAATACATATTTAGCTATTTAGCGTAGGGCAATGATGAATGGTGAAAAAATCTTTTTGATTCATTAATTTATTCCGAATTTTTCATAAAAGAACCATTTGACGACCGCTATACAGAACTCGACAATGCTGTTGAGTTTGATCATTATATTTCATAGCAACTCCATTGAGTTTATAATTTGTCTGAAGTTTACAATTTCATTAGTTAAAAGTATAATAAATTTATTCAATGATATATTTATTTTTAAAGAGTTTTAATTTTTTGTGTTTTTTGTGTTATATAAGACTGAACAACTTAGGTTTGCCGTACATATGGACAAGGTCCAAAGACATTCTTTACTATATGTTTTCACATTATAATATGAAAATAAATAAATTTATTTTCGGTATAACGGTCATTTGTAGAGTTTTATTATTGTATTTTAATAAGAGACAAGTCAGGCAAGCTAGACATTTATTAACATATTTATACACTGGTAAGGCATTGACATGTTCGACAGATGGTCCAGCTGTAGTTAATATAAACCTCTTCGTCAGAAGTATAACCACCATAAGCGACATTAAGATGGTTAGTAAATACAAAGAATAGACAACGGTCGTAAGCTTTTTAAATTTGTATGATATCTCACTTGAGAATTGTACTGTGAAATGTAACATTATCAATATTGTCATCATGGAGGATAATGGAAATTAGAAATTTTAGCAATTATTTATTAGCGTTCTCCATACCTTTGTGAGTGAGATATTGTGCATTTCGCTTCAACCCTTACCATGAGACTGTTATCAATACTGGTGATTAAATATTTGTTAGTAATTTAAAACAAATTGCACCCTGACATTTGAAAAAAATCTAAGAATAAAATAAGACGACGTTAAATGCATTCCCTTACAGTAATTTACGAGTATCATTCATATTACGCTTTAAAATAAATTAACTAAAGTTTGTAAAATTAAGAAAAGGAGTTGACCATAAATACTACGTTAATATAAAATTAATTTCTTTACTGTTAATACTCACGTAATTACTAATATTTGTAACTCTATGGTAAGGGAACACCCGTAGGAGTCCTGTATATTTTTTTTAATTATTTTATCCAAAGCCTGATCGTGATTTTGAGTGTCTAACGACTTCCAAGACATAACACAAAAGGTGTTTTTATTTATAAAAAAAATATTCTACCACAGCATCTATTCGATAATTATGTCTAGAAAGTCGTAAAATTTGAGTGCCTTAACTCATATTACGGCCTGGTGGATAGAGTTCTGTACCACCGCAAGAGTGCGGGCGTGGTTGGATCATAAAATTTTTATATCTAACAGATTTCTTGTATCACATTAACTTTATTTTATTTCATATATTTATATATGTTTAATTTGTTGTATGTGTTGATAATGAGGTCGAATTTGTTATCTATAGTGGATACGAGAAACATGTGACATACCTGTGAAAGGTATTAAATTAAAAAATCAATAGAACAAAGCACGCAATGGTAATAAATATTTATTTTATAAATGTATAAGTACGAATAGAAACAACAATATATTGTGCAACATGTAATATAATATATTTTGTACCTCAAAATATATTTTGTATGTAATAAAATATGTAAATCACAACCGATCAATCTTAGAATTTCACTTTCAGTTACAGCTTAAGCGTAATCCGAACGAAAATCCATCTAAGATATATAAAAACAACTTTAAACAAAAAAATAGATTTGAAAAAAAAAAGATTTTTAAAGGAATACTTAATTTCAGATATGACACTTAAGTTAGGTAAACTTAACATGTCGTTACGATGATATTTTTTTTATTAAAGTTAAATTAAAATCAGTCCAGCGACTTTTGATAATCTGTACTGTTTCGGTTAGATGTAGTTTCACTGTAAAGTATTTAGGATATTCTTTTTTCTTTTAATTTTCATGTTTGTTATGTTCTTATATATTTATCTAGATGTATTTATTTTTTTTTAAATTAGATTTGCATTAACTTCATTCATTCAAAAGTCATGAGATCAGCCAAAACAAACAAACATGTGGTGCTTTGGCTACATTCACACACTTATAACTTGACATATTAAATCAGTTTTTTTATTACTATTAAATTGATCTAACGTTAAATCTTTATAGCTTGTGACTAAAGTTCAGGCTTAAACACTAACACAAATTCCTATTAACAAGCCAAAGTTGACTTTGTATTACCTCCCATATTTTATTTAAGTTAATTTTTTATTCATTGTTTTAATTTATAATATATCATCGAAATCATTCCCATTTTAGGTATGTGTAGGTCTGTTTGTACATACATTTTACAGGCAAAAGGTGAGTAAAATTAGTCAAGTGTGTGGTTTTCAGAGTCGGCACCGCGTGATAAGTTTGCTCCATTAGGGCTTAGAGATTTTTTTGTAATATAATATCAACCATATATTTTGCTTGGTACTTAGATGGGCCAGCCGTAGTGAGCGTCAATATATTTGTGCGAAGTATATCAAAAATCGATGACGTCACAATGGTAAGTCAACGACCGACTGGACCATGCTTAGACTAAGATAATGTATGAGATTGTTTTCTTTTTTTTAATTCTTTTAATCCGGTTTCATTCTCCAACAAGTCAAATGAATGGGCAAGTAGCTCCACATTACGGAGGCACTTACCCGATGTAAAGTTCAGTTTTTATATAATAATCTTTTTATTTATCTTCTTCCCTTTGGTGTTTGCGACCAAAATCGTTTTTAGCGCGCGCGATTTTTATTTGACCGCCGTAAGAGTTGCGCCATCACTTGTGACAGATAACCAATTGGAAAGTCGGTTATCTTTTATGTTGATACATTCCAGCGATTCATTTCGAGCGTAATTTTCTTCTTTAGAATGGTTGAATGTTTTTATTTTATTATTTCCGAGTCGCACCGGCTCCTCATAATGGAATGGAACTGCGCACCAGCGCCGGATCCACTCCATTAACTGTTAACACCCGACATTACATCATTGCGTCTTGTATTTGGTTCTGAAACGTTATTTTCATCGAAAGCGGTTTAAAATGTTAAAATCATGTTTTCTTCTCTAAGGCGATGCGCCCACGTTAGTCCGCGTCAACCTGTATCTTCGATCCATCAGCAAAATAGACGATTACAAAATGGTGAGTGGTTGCACCTAACCAATTAACCAAACGATGTAAATCACGACACTTTTATTATGAAGCAAAGTTCTGAATGATTCAAATTCCTGGTCCTGCTGTTGCCATATTGTTTTAGTACTTTGCTTATAATAAAATTGGTTGTAATACAAATGGATATAAATGATGCACTGTGCTCTATTCAAGCTATCGTATATTTGGATATGTGTTTGTGTTATTTTTCGTTTATTATTGTTTATTATTATTTTCATTTACATGTATATTTTGCACAATTTTACTCCCTAAATGTTCATTATTTCAAACTATTACTATATTGATTGAGTTCAATGCTCCCTGGATAATTGATACTGCGGTGCGGAGCCCCGTTGCTCATTTATTTTAAAAATTGGTCTAATATAAATAAGAATTGGTATGATATAAAAAAACCCCATAAAATTTTTACTTAATCAAAATTTTATTTATTTATTTTTATGTTTATGTTTTGATTATTTTCGTTTTAATGTAATTTAGACGGCACGCGGTATGTACAAACACCGGATGCGAATTGGCATATTATTATAATATATTATGTACTTTATTATATCAGTAGATAGCACAAAATTAACCGCTTCGATACAATCAGCACCGAAACGATAACTGTAAAGTTAGCGTATCCGAGTAAAGCCACGCTTCAGACTAGGTCCACTGGGTGAACGCGGCCCGCACCATCGACGTCATCTCATGTTTTTTTTTATTTTGTTACCCCCATCCCCCCCGGCCCCCTTTTTGTTAATCATGCTTCCTTTTGATTAATGTCATGCAACCTTTTTTTGATGAAATATAAAAACTATTTTGGTCGTGTACGTTGACTGTGACATAATTGATATTGTCTTGTTCATGTGAATTTGTGTTGTGTAAAGTTATTATTGTATCGGGAACTATCGTCGCGTCCGCACTCGCCTTGGTGCTTCGGTGGCTGACCACCTGACCGCAATATGTGACCCTCGCCCTGAAGCTAGTAATACCGTACCGTAGCTCTAGTTAACTGGTCCTTTCGTCTGCATGAAGGTTAAGCATTCCATCGACGAATGCTGACGGTGAGTTTATTTGGTAATTGCGCTTGTACTGGAGGAATGCAGCATGGTTCCTTTGGCAGATTATATCGATATAAACCTATCAGCCCATCACTAGTCACGTACCATTAATATAACACGTGGGAAGTATTTTTTTTGTAGAATACTTGCATGATAGTTTAAACGAAACAACTTGTAAATCTTGAAATAATTATTTATAGTGAGTCTATAATATTTATATCGATATATGTATATATGTATGTAGAAAAGTTAGCCTTTGGGTATTTTAATTTGTTTGAAGGAAATTTCATAAATAATAAACGACATAAAATTTGTAGGAAAAAAAGTTAAATTCAATAATTAAAAAAACTCAATTCCAGAAACAGAGTCCGATCTTTAAATAATTATAAAAAAAATGTTACTGTTACACAACTTTGTACTACAATAAAGAAAACAATACGACGTGTAAAATGACGTGCAGCCCACGTTTGGCCCGCGTCCAATATAATAAGTGAGTAATCTCTTTGATGATTGTCGGCATCCATCACTGTCTCCCTTCTATGCTATCCATGCAATTATTATCATTATCGACGGATTTTGCACTATCACGTACATACGAGTATGTGGACGCCACCGTGACGCAGTCAATGTTGGGTGTAAATTTGAAAGTCGTGGAGAGATTTGTATTTTGAGAGATTTTTCTCTGATCTGATCGGGTTAGTTATGTATGATGTTGAGGTACGTCATCCAACACGCGTGATTGTAATTTAGAATAATATTGGGATTGGTCATGTCAGTTTGTTTTTCAAATTTGAAAAAAAAAAAAAAAGTTATCAAAATGACGAATTTAGTATATTTATGTAGTCCGTGATATGTAATTAGAATACCGTATTATTTTCATACATAAGTACTTTAATGTAGAATGAAGAAAAAAATCCAAAAGCTAACTTCAGCATGTGACGTTTTACGTAGTAAGCTTTATATGTTACGATAATTCATTTGACTTGCTCTTTTGATGTCGAGGGATCTGTTTGCTCTGTTGTTTTTTGTGTCAAATTAATTATTAAGAACCTTCGACACCAGCATTTCTTTTTTAATTTATTCGATGTTTAGAAGTATCAGCTATGTTTTTAACTATTGGGCTAATCGATTTTTGCACATAAATTTAAAGGCACTTTTGCGAAACGAGCAAGTTGGTTGGTAGACTCGTGTTGTCCTCCACAGTGGAACATTTGCCTTTTACTAACAGTGATTGATTTTGTCTCTTGTATATTATGTATCAGCCAGACCAGAGTCGTGGTGAGTTGTCGAAATTGATGTCTTTTATTAAATTTTAGATCTATTTATCACACGTTTAAGCACTATTGTTCATTTTGTATTTGCTGTATTTCCTACGATTCTGGTCGTTTTGTTTTGAAGTGTGTTAAGAATTAGACGGTTTTTGATGACAAAATCATTGTAATACCTGCAGTCCCATGAGCTTATAGAGTACCAACAGTAACGCCATAGACTTGACAGTGTTTGAAAGGAAAATAGAGAATTAGCGTTGATACTCTTTTGGGGTGAATCAAATACAAAATATTTTAATATAATGTACATTTGATCTTCCCTTAAGAGTTTTTGTTTTCATAAATATTAAACAGATTGCAAGCGATATCTATGTTTACAGGAATACTCGGTTCAATTGACGTTCAGGGAACAGTGGTTAGATGAAAGGCTGAAGTTCAATAACTTAGGCGGTAAGTTTAATTTTCTTAAGTTTTTTTAGTTTCATGCTGTATTAACAATTTAGTAGTAGAGGGAGCTTAAGTGCTAACGCACTAAACTCCTCAATATCCGCCATATTTTGGAGTTATTCCGTGTTGTGTGGTGAGCTCAACGCCACGCTTTGCTTCGACACCAGAGTGAAGAAATGGAAATATAAATTTAAATAAATATTTCAAGCAAAGCAATGAAAATATTAAATAAGTATCTTTCTTGTTGTTTAAAAATAAATATTTGATTTCCACGAGTGGGAATACTGGCCACGCCTGGAATCGTGGAACCTTCACCTTACTATTTTAATTTCCAAAGATTATTAATTTCATACTAAGGAAAGAGCAATATTTCAGGAAACAAAACAAAAAATGACGCTCAAATTTTTAAAGTAAATTTTTTGATATATTTTATAAATTAGTTTCTCTTACCAAATTAAAAGACCTCGTTATAGAGATGCTAGCAACATAAATAAATTGTACCTGACATATAAGAATTTCTTACATTTTTAAAATGTTATCACACGCCAGGGAAAAGATCTTTTAGGCAACGTATACACATTTGAAAGTAGCTGGACTCGCATCCTTATACTTGAATAAAAGCGTATAACAATTTTGACTACTGCTTGGATGGTTTCCTAGAAGTGCATGTTTTAGTGCAGCTACGTTCAAATTGGTAAGCGTTTTTCAAATTACAGGTCGTCTTAAGTACCTAACCCTAACTGAAGCGAACAGAGTATGGATGCCAGATCTTTTCTTCTCCAATGAGAAAGAGGGCCACTTCCACAATATCATCATGCCTAATGTCTACATCAGGATCTTTCCTAACGGCAACGTGCTGTACAGCATCCGAATCTCCTTAACTCTATCCTGCCCGATGAATTTGAAGCTGTATCCGCTTGACAAGCAGACTTGCTCGTTGAGGATGGCTAGTTGTAAGTACTTTTTTATGTACCTATGCGTAAATATTATACGAAACACGTAATATTTCTTAACGTTTTTGCGATATTATGTATTCGCATTCATGAAACTTATTTATGTTTTAAATATTTATATTGCATAATATAAACGTGTTATAATGTTTAAAGGTATGCTTACAATAATGGCTTCACTAGAGGTAATCTGGTGTTAAGTTAATCTGTTCTTCATGCCAACGCATTTTGGAGAAACTGCGTGTTGAATGGCGAAACTCAACGCCGCCCTTTACCCTGTAACCAGATCGTGGTTATGAAAATAATTCATTCCTCTGAGCGTTGAGTCGAACCCACAACCATCACGATGACATTCACCTGCTGCAGCGGCACAGATTCACATACTTATGTTTAAAAAAAGTACGGGTTGGTACCGTATATAAAATATCACCCATGTTATAAAATATGATATAAATAATATAACGTTTTTATCGTAACGTTATGACTATATAGAGACTTTTTTAGAAGAGTGGTACTGAGTCTGACTGCAAATGCAATGGTTGTGTGCTCTATACTATTTTGTGTTTGCTATACCATTGTGTTTGTTGAGTTGAGTTGTGTGTGCTCTATACCATTTGAAAATCTTATTAATTTGCGGTTAGCAAACTGCAAAAGGTCACTATTTAATGGAATTCGCACATAGCGGGGAAGGCAGAGGCAACGTGGGAACCATGAGTTAAACCACTCCATTCTCATTAAGACAGAGGAGGAAAGAACCGTAAATTTAAAATAAAATTGTTATAATTGTATATAACTCTAATATTTAAAAATAGTATACGGCAGTTTTCAGTAAAAGCTTTTAAAATTAGACATTTTTTTAACACAAAATTCGACAACATCCACCATACTCCAAATAGCTTTGGTAAACGCATTAGGATCTGAATCGAAAAAATAGAAAATTAAAAATCTGATTTAAACCGATTGCGTAAACACACGTCGCCTTGAATGAATGTACACTAAAAATATATGAATGTGTTAACAGAATAAGAACATTTGTGATGGTTTAACATCTCTTTTAATATAAACGACTTTGTTTTGTCATGAATATAAAAAAAAATCAGTTTCACGCTGTATCCCGCACACAGAGAGTAGGCAGAGGGAATTTACTGTTAACACTCCAATCCCCACTTTGTATTTGTAATTGTAATTCCTTAATAATATTTAAAATGAATAAAAGATCATCAAAGAATATAGTCTATTTTTGAAAAAAATATTAACTGTTTACAGTCTGTATTCTACGCGAGATGTTGTGTTGCTTAAATTGTTTTTTTTTTCGCCACTGTAGCTGAACATGGTGCATCGTTCCATACTTATCTTTTAAGAACTCATAAATTTAACGAAAATGGAGAATAATCAAAAAGTTGCACTTTTGCTATAGATGGCTGGACGACTGATGATCTCGTGTTCCTGTGGAAAGAGGGTGACCCTGTCCAGGTTGTGAAGAACCTACACCTGCCTCGCTTCACTCTAGAGAAGTTCCTCACTGATTACTGCAACAGCAAAACTAATACTGGTTTGTATCGATTTTAATATAATTGAATATTTTTTGTAAAATAATGCGTAATATATTTTTTTCAAAGAGTAAGAAGTAATTTAGTTTTTTTTAAATAGATTTTTTTAATATTTTCCTTATTCTTCTTAACGTTGTAGTATCGAAGCCGAAGGCATTAAAATTCCTATCAAATATAAATCAAAGGGTTCTAAGTTCGTACTCGTGTTAAACCACTTATGACGCGGCCCCGTCGTGTGATCTCCCACATCACTCGAGGATTATTTATATTTAAAACGAGCGACCCGCCTCGCGGCTTCGCCCGCTTGAACTACACTATCTATACATAGACAATATCTATACTTTGAAAATTGAAATTCAGATAGACAAATAAAACGTCGTACAAAACAATTAATGCTGATATATGTTCCTTTTTTTATTTATAAGCCGACTAAAATAAAACAAACTAAATATTAAGAGATGTTTGACACAACCCAATCGTGAAAATTGTATTAAAATCTATAAATAAATAAAGCCCACAACACACAAACCGACAGACAGACAAAACGTTGTTTTGGGTTTTACATGCCTTCAATATTAGATTTTCTAATATACATTTCATATTCAGATAGCGATATGCATTTTGACAATCTGATGTATACAGTTTTTCTACAGATTTTAATTAGAGTCAAAATCACAATGTCTCGAGCGCTTGGAACGGAGAGTCTTGACAGGTTTACTCTACTATATGCTGTATACAGCGTGAAGATAAAAGAATAAACTTTTAAAATTTTATTTTTATTTATTTCCGTCTGTACCTATATTGTGCATAGGAGCGGACCGTGAATTGTGGTACAATTATAATAAAGCTCTTCTCAGTATCAATTTTATACAGGTGTAGGAAAAAGGAGGACAGTAAGTCACGCAATATCAACTAAAAAGTAATTAAGCTTAAATCAATATCTGATAGGTTATGTGTTAATTACTATTTATAATATTAAACGTATTATAAAAGAAACCTTTCTTTTATTTTCTAAGGTTTTTTTTCTAGTAAAATTCTGGGGTGGGCACGGACAACTCGGCTCCTGTCCTGTTTCCACGCCCTACTTGATAAAATTGTCATATTAATTTTCCCACATAAATTTAAGCTTATACATTGATACTCTTGTAAACCAAAGTATAACTTTAAAAGCTCCCAAGGGATGTCGGTTCAGGTCCTGGATATTTTAATTGTTATTTTTCTAAATATATTTTTTCCTTATTACTTATATGAATAACTCTTTATATTTAAAAAACCCGATAAGCGCGAGTCAGGCTCACTCACCAAGGGTTCCATACAAAAATTGGAGGTCTCGAGGTTTTTCTGAAATTCAGGCTTCGCCTACCCACAGCCCCTTCTTCTGACACCTCACTTGAACTAGCGGCTTTAATACCAAATTTTTACCCCCTTTAAGATTATTACTTTTGAGGATTTAACTACAAATGTATAGTTTTAATTTTTTCCTGAACTAGTAGCTGAAGTAGTAGTAGTAGCAGTAACTGAAGATGGTAGCTGTTAAATTTCATAATTCTAGGTCAAATGGAAGTACCCTATAATTTTGATCCCCTTTATAGTGTCGAAATACGCGTTTTTGCTATATAAACAAACGGCCATATCTGTTTTCTAAGTAAATATAAAATATGTTTTTTATCAGGAAATCATGGGGTCATAGATCTGAGTATATGTTTTGAATTTCAGCTCGATATCTCCAAGCGTTCCAGAGATAAAGGGACTTTACAGACACAGACGGACAATAGAGTGATCTTATAAAGGTTCCTTTGTTCCTTAAACAGTACGGAACCCTAAAAAGAACATACAACTTTCTGATCTAATGAAATGAAAAAAGTGACAATGTTTGCACAAGAAGAAGAATCTGAATTTACATACGCTAAATGAAATCGGTTATGTTCGCTCACAATCAAAGAAATACCAGTCAGTGAAATAGTATTTTACAAAATCATTTCACATGTTATATATAGCGTCTACATTTTTTTTAAATGTATGAATACAATTTAAAATGTATGAATGCATAAAGTACAACACAAAGTGTTCTCGTCGTACGAACACGTACTCGTACAGAAGTGGAGTGACAAGTGACACGAGCACGTTATTTGAATATTAGTATTACATATTATTATATCACTTCTCGTTGTTTGATGTTGTTCATATCAAAGCCTTTGAAGCGTTTTGAATATATTAAATATATAAAACTAGAATAATATGTTAATATGCGCGTGTTATATCTTGTGTTAAAAAAATTAATTAGCTTCACACGGGTTATATGCTATGTGCTGTACATAGCAGGGTAGGTAGAGGGAACCTAGTGTTAGGACAATCCGTTCCCCACTTTGTGGCGAATTCTGAAGGCATTGCGTGTTATGTAACGGAACTCAACGCCGCGGTTTGCCTCTACACCAGAACGAAGTAATGGAAATATAAATTTAAATAAATAGTTAATTTCCTCGAGTTGGCATCGAACCCACATCCACAGTCCCATTTTGTTCCCCTGCGCTACTACTGGCCTCATATCTTATGTTCATGCATGGATATTCCTTTGTGGCTCATGTGTGACCTTATCTAAACGATGGTTGTGATTTCCTTTCGAAATATTGGTTTTACTTTTTAAAATAGATAGGCATGAATGTAAAATCTTATTTTAAATCACCGAAATCACTGTAAAGAATTATAAGCATCGAATTCATGGCCTTGATTTAAAAATAAAACTTTTAGAAGAGCACATGCCTACGTGCTCGATAATAATAAACATTGAATACCGACATTCAAGACGCAACGTATGGCTTTACCTCGTTATGCATAAAAACGGGCTAAGCGCGAGACGACCCCTGCATCGGGGCTGTTTT
>DWAP01001395.1:0-15976 GCA_018230625.1 Heliconius eleuchia
CGATCCCCACTCGAGGAAATGAAATATTTACTTAAATTTATATTTCCATTTCTTCTCTCTGATTTATAAATTTTTTACATACATATACTTGCTTAATTTATTTTGGTTGATTAAGATTTTATAGGGTAAAATTAGTTTTAAGTAATAAATAAAAACATAACAGTTTTACGAACATTGTAACATTTTTAAGTATCTTCACACTAAAGAAAGTAAAATATTAAAAAAAACCCGGACAAACGTGATTGGAGCTCCTCCACCAGGGGTTTCGTACAAAAATTAGTGATAAAATAAAAATAAAGTATGATTTGGAATATGCACAACAAGCTCTTTCATCTGATACCTCACTTGGCTAATTAGCTGGCTGATCCAATTGGCTTTAACATAAAATTTTGCCCTTTTAAGGCCTTTTTAGAATTTGAATGTAAATGTTATAGTTTTTAGATTTTGTCCTGAACATATATTTTTTAAAGTAAATTTAAAAATACAATTTTTCAAGGAAATCAAGAGACCGTAGACCTGAGTATATGTTTTGAATTTCAGCTCGATATCTTTTAAGCGTTCCTGAAATAAAGGCTCTTGACACACAGGCAGACAGATAGACAGACAGACAAACAGACGGACGGACGAACAACAAAGTGAGCTTAAGGGGGTTCCTTTTTTCCTTAAATGATACGGAATCCTAAAAATTGTATTCTAGTCCTGTTGCATATATTTTTTAATATATATTCCGTTTCCCCCTTTCCATCGCATTTTCGAGGCTTGCCTTGTAACCAGAGCAAAGAAGTGAAAATGTTAATAAACAATGATTCATTTCCAGAAGCTGAATTTGAACCTACAACTGTTGCGTTTAAATTCAGTTCTAACAATGCTTTTGAAGAAGGATGTTTTAAAGTTTCGTTACCCAATGATTGTTTGTAATAATAATTTACTTGTTAGCAAGGGAAGACATTATTTTTCAAATTCCAAAGGTGGATATTTTTTTACAAATTTAAAATTATAATTATATTGAGGCCGCCGTGGCGCAGTCTCACAAGCGTGTAAATGCGACGGTTGTGAGTTTGATTCCCACTCGATGGAATGAATTACTATTCATTACTATTTCCATTTCTTCTCTCTGGTAACAAGGCAAAGCGTTGCGGTAACTTACGCGTTTTAAAAATAGCAATATAACTAAATATAAAACATCCCATATCTACATGTATCTAACAATATTTTGGTTTCTCCATTGGACAAGAAGCCTAACTCATCTTTTGTTCGCGGCACTCGAAATGGAAGAAGCGGTTTAGTCTTAGCATCATCTATATCAAGACGAGCGTGGGTGATATAGACTGACCTAGTTTATTTACTCGTGTAGGTATACCTACAATAATGTGGCACACTTTTATAATATGTTATAATATTTTTTAATTACCTGGCATTTTAATATTTTCATTTCATTTTTTCACTCTGTTTGGAGGGTAAAGCGCGGCGTTGAGCTCCGCCACTCAAGACAGAATGCCTCGAGCGGTTGAAAGTGGGAAAGAGGGACAAAGTGTTTTAATACTAGTTACCCTTTGTCTACTCAGTTATATACGGGATATTGAGGAAGCTAAAAAATATGTCATATTGAGTTCCGTAATTAAACACCGAAAAGCGAGATTTTTGCCCTTTTGACGTTATGTTCGCTAACGTCTAAAATATTGAAGATAAAATGTGAAGCTGTACTGCTTTTTATAAAGTACCTATAAAGAATATTGCAATGGTGAAGATCATAAAAATAAGCACTTTCCGCCTAATTTAGACATTTTTATATTAAATTTCATTTCTGCGAATGACAGACTGACAGTCTGAACTACAAAAACAAGATAAATTGACCATATAGACCTTGGCGCAGGGGCACAAAGTGAATCGTCACTAAGACTACCTACATATATATGTAGGTAGTCTTAGTGACGAGAGATATTGAGAATCCAACGCCACAATATCAACAGTGTATCAGGTAAAAGATCTTTATAATTGGTATAATTAATTAATTCTATGGAATTCAAACCTACAACTTAGCGTGCCATAGTTGACACGACACGACGTAACTGGGTCATGAATGCTTTTATATTTTGTTATAACCCGCTATTGTAGGGTAAGCAAAGGGAACATAGTATTAAAACAGCCTGTTCCCCACTCACTACCCAGTTCTCGATACATTAATAAAGAAAAAATTATAATAACAATTATAAACAATACAAATTCAAAAGTATTTAATTTTTTTTAATATGGGAATAGAAATTAAAATATCAAAATGTACATATAATAGGATATAATTATGTAGGTAGGTAGGAACGATTGTTTAAATTACATACTGCATTCCGCACATGCCAGGGTAGACAGAGGGAACCAGGGAACCTAGTATAAAAACGCTTCATTTTCCAATAAGACACTTCCGTTCTCCAATTTCCGCAGAATTCTCAAGCCATACCGTGTTGAGTGGCGGTACTCTACGGCGCGCTTTGCCACGTTACAAGATCGAGGAAATCATAATTTCAAATACTTCACTTCCCCGATCGGGAATTGAACTCACAACCGCCGCGTTTAAAGTCACAATTTTGGCCACTGTATTCTAATTAAATTAATAGAAAGAATTAAATACCTTTTACAGATTCCAATGTATTAGTATGAAAGTTATAAAAGAAACTAAAATATAGACAACAAGTAATTACATTGAGGCAAGTCGTAGCGCAGCGGCACTAAGTGTGAATGTAAAAAAACCGTGGAGATGAAATATTTACTTAAATTTATATATCCATTTTCTTCTCTCTGGTGTCGAGGCTAAGCGCGGCGTTGAGTTCTGCCACTTAACACGCAATGCCTCCAGAATTCGGCAGAAAGTGGGAAACGGAGTGTCTAAAACACTAGGTTCCCTCTGCCTACTGCGCTGTGTGCAGGATACAGCGTGAAGCTAGCAGCATTTTAAATAATTACAAACAGTTATACACAAACATACATTCATATAATATTGGCATGTACTATTTTCAGTAAACTGTCGGCAGTTAGAGATGGCGTGACTCGTGAGTCACCATCTTAAGCTTATTTTGTGCGTTAGGTTCACTGCGATTTACTTCGACCGTCTAAGTTTAGCTTTTGTGCTCATTATGCATAGATAAAGAATCTTTAAAGAAAATTTTATATTTTATGATATTGAAGCTTCACGCTCAATCTCGCACACAGCAGGGTAGGCAGAGGGAACCTAGTAATTAGACACTTCGGTTTTGATTAGCGAAAGTCAACGTCGCGTTTTGCCTAGACACCAGAACGAAAAAATTGAAAGAAAATATTTCTTCAAGTGAGAATGTAACCCACAACCTGTCGCCTTTACAGTCACACGCTTTCATCTGTGCCACTAAAGCCGCTGTTGATATATGAGAATATTATTGAAATTCACTACAAGACTCAGTTCGATGAAGCAAAAATTAGCAACACTCCGTTATCCACTTACGGTTAAATTTTCGAGACATCGTGCGTTGATAACAGAACTCAAAGCCGCGCTTAATTTTGTTACCAGAGAGGAAATGAAAATAATGCATTCCCCTAGTGAGAATCGCACCTACAACCGCCACATTTCGCTTATTATTTATTTATTTAAGTATTTAATTTTCTTAGAAATTCTATTAAGTATTATAATAACACTTAGTTCGGATCGCGTTAATCATAAACGATGTCTTTATGCGGACAGGAAGGATTGACGTGGAAGGATATTAGCTTATTCATTTGAATGACAAATGTATGGCATATGTTTGTATGGAGGGGGATAAAATGAGTAATACCAGTATATATAGCTATAAATATATTAAACGAGATAAATTTTCCATAACTGGTCTTGGCCCTTCGAAACTTGGTCATTTCTTAGACGAATTATTTATAAGTTTCGTTGGTTTTAACCTGTATGTATGCAACAAATTTCAGATTTTGGAGACCAGCTGTGGCTTAGGGGCACAAGCGTGCGACTGTAAGCGCGACAGGTTGTGGGTTCTATTCTCATTCGAGGAAATGAAATTTTAAATATTTCCTTTCCTTTCTCTGGTAACGTGACATAGCACGGCATTGAGTTCTGAAACTCGTCACGCAATGCCGTTAGAATTGGACGGAAAGTTGGAAACGAAATATTTTAACACTAGATTCCCAGGTTTCCTCTGCCTACCCTGCTATGTACGGGATACAGGTACAACTGTTTATTGTTTATTGTAAACCGACAAAAAAATCATCTTGATAATTATTATGAAGAATTCAGAGAGACTCATTCAACATTTACAAAACAATCTCTTCATAATCTGAACTCAAATAAATCGTTTCCTTCTATAAAGACCTTAATGTAATTATTACCATATTTACGTTACTGAGAAACGGTAGAACAAACAGACCTAACATCTTCGGGTTAGCTGGGTTGAGTAATTGGCATACAAAAAGCTCATTGAAAAATTATCTACCATCTTATATGCTCCATGGGAAAATATAAATATGCTTTATTCAATGCTACTTTTTTATCTTTTTTTTTTTCAATTTAAACTGTATACTGCTGTATCCCCCATACTCCGCTCAAAGCGAGGAAGGCCGAGGGAACCTATTCCTTTTCGGGTTCGGGTTCGGGTTCGAATCCTTTCCTTTCCTAAGTGTGGATTAACACTTTATAAATGTATAAAAATATGAGCAAAAGGTTAGAAAAGTTAAGATGAAGTCGAATGCTATGAACGTTACGACCGTGCAAATTGTTTTTGAATAGTTGACTAAAATATTGTTATGCGGCAAGGATTATTTTTTTATAGGTTCTAAGTATTATTTTAGTACACCGCTCATAGCAAGGAAGGTAGAAGGAACCTCCGTCAAATTTTTGGAAACATTGCAAGAACTGAAAGAAGAACAAGAACATAAATAAGTTGTAACAAGCGTATAAGAATTTCGATGTAGCTCGATGAGAACGTATGGCTTAGTGGTTAAAGCGCTTGAACGGTTTCCAAAGAAGCGCGACTTCTCTCAAATTCTTATACATTTTCTTAATAAGTCTTAAAATTTAAGTATTATTATTGTTTCTTTGATTACGTAACCCACAACCATCATGTTTACAGTCAGACTCTGTACCACTGCGCCATGATGCGTAACTTTCATAATATAATTATTTTTACATACAAAAATAATGTAATTCACTATAATAATTTAATCAGAAAAGTTACACCTAAAAACGAATACTTCAACTAAAAATCGAATAATCTTCGAAAAACAATAGAAAAATATATAAATTCACATATAAAGAGGCCAATCGTTCATTTATACAGAAATAAAGTTTCAAGTGTAATGGAGTTCGATGTATAAAGTTTATTCTTTAAGATGTAAATCTCTGTCGTAAGAGCTTGAGAAGTTTGAGTTCAAAATTGATCATTGACATAAATTCGATAATGTTTCTATAATATTTTAGATATATTCCTGATATATATTAATTTCGAGATACTATAATAAATGTGCGAAAATATAAATAAAATCCGCATATAACAGACGGAGAAAACCTAGTGTAAAAACACTCCTCAACTTTCGAGGCATTGCGTGTTAATTGGAGAAATTCAACACCTTGTTTTTTCCTTGTTTGTTACCAGAGCGAAAAAATGAAAATATTAATACATTTCTCTCAGTGGCAATCGAACCCACATCCGCCCCGTTGCCACTGCGCCAAACGGCCTCTTAATATCTAATATTAAAATTGTAAATCAAAAGCCCACATATATGTATCAGTGTACACGGTGAGTAACCGCCGGATGGGAACTAGATTGCAATCACTTTTACAATATACAGATTCATTCTTCAATGGTAATAACCTCGTGTGAGAAATATTATTACGGCCACAATTATTATAATTATTATGTAAATTCTAACTTAATTATATACTTTTTTATATTTTAAGCGCGGCGTTGAGTACCGCCACTTATCAAACAAAGCTTCGAAAATTCTGCGGAAAGTAAAGGACAGTGTCTTAGCATTAGATTTAGACTACTCTGTTAAGTGTGACATACAAGTAAATTAAAAGAAATGTAGAGAAGATTTTCGTTCGAATTCGAGTTTTTTTGTTAGTAGTCAAATGCGAATGCGACTTGCGAACTGAGGGCTCCGTACCAATTTCAGGATTGTACGCCAACGGGAAACACATATAAGACAAATTTTAAAGTGTGACTGTAAACGCGACTGGTTGTGGGTTCGATCGCCACTCGAGGATATGAAATATTTATTTAAATTTATATTTTCATTTCTTTGCTCTGGTGTAGAGGGAAACCACGCCTTGATTTCTGCCACACAGCACGCAATGCCTCCATAATTCATTATTCAGTATTAACTAGGCTATCTGTTGTGTGCGGGATACAACGTGAAGCTAAACAAACAACAAAACAAAGTATTCGTTTTGTATGAAATGAAATATAATTATAAGTTTGTAATTTTTATTTTCTACGATATACTCGTATCTATAAATTTTTAGTTTTTGGATTTATTATTTTATTTGTACTCCAAGTTTGGTTCGAAAGTTTTTGGTTCTGAGATAAGGCACCCTAAAAACGGAGGCAAATCAAATGAAAGATTACATTTTTTCTCCATTTTACAATATTATTAAAATCCATATAAATATATTAGTCACATTTCTATTTTATAAAATCCATCACGAACTTAAGGTTAAGACACTGCTATTTTCACAGAAAATATACTAAAACTAATAAATTATATAAAGATTAATTGAAAGGCTAATTCTTAATCAAGAAACATGCTAATACGGGGCCAGGGCAACGACATGTATGGCGGGTACTGTTTACACCATCGATTTAGCCATGGCAACCTCACCACCCACTTCTATGAACGCCTTACGTACATTAAACTTTAATGGACAAGTGGTATCTGGCTTTGCTTGTGTGGATTGTAAAAAATAATAATTTTACTTTTTCTTTTTACAATTCCCGATGGAATATCGAATGTTTGTCTGTTAGTACTATTTATTTGTGATAATTATTTTTTTGTTTGTTTAAGCGCAAGTATCTCTGGAACTACTGGTCAGATTTAGTTTTTTTTAGTTCGTTTTAAAGGCTACATTCCTTAGGAGTACTATATACATATATAATATTATGGTCTAAGTCTTAATTAGTCTTAAGAACGAAATAACAATAGATAATTTTGAATGCCATCGAATAGCCTACTTTAATCGCGTGCACACTTTCATTAGTTTAAAAGAAATCGCGACACCCTACATCTATCTGTTATTATTATTCTTCTTCTTCTTAAATTATTACAAACTTATATTTATAGTTCTTTTCATACATTTTTTTTTCATGTAAGATGAGATACTCAAGTTTGTCAAGTTTTCTAAGTCACGTTCCCATTGACGTTCAATCATGAAAGCGATATGGAACTCTCGATTTTATTTTATCATGAAAACAAACTAAGTTATCTAGATTAAAAAAAAAAATCAGCTTCACGCTGTATCCCGCATATAGCAGGATAGGCAGAGAAAACCATGTGGTAAGACTACGTTCCCCACTTTCCATCGTGTTCTGGAAGCATTGCGTGTTGAGTGACGAAACTCAAAATATTATTGTTTTTAATTATTATGTTTAAAGCGCGGAGTTAAGTTCCGCTGTTTGACACTCAATATCTCTAGATATTTTATAGTTTAAAAGCAGCATGTCTTAAAAATGAGTCATCTTGCGTATTTATATTATGCATTTGATACAAAAGATTAGAAACGAGTCGTCGCAAAAACTTGTTTTACTTGATACGGTTAAAGAGGGAACCTTATATAGAAGTATTATGTGGTGTGATGTAATTACTTGAATACACTAAATGCAATTATAGAAAAAAAGCAATTAGTTTAAGCAAAACCTAATGCGGCGTTGAGTTTCGGCACTCAACACGAAATGTTACAAGAATTGGACGGAAAGTGGAGTGTCTCTTCATAGCATTTGAGTCGGAAAATATGGTACAATATTGTCCCCTTGGTCACCCCAATCAATTTTTTTTACGTTTTTTTTTAAATTTTAACCCCTTTATTTACCTTCACACTGTACCCCACATTTAACAGAGAAGACTCACTTTAAGCTTAATATTGGCGGACGTAACGGCGGAGCTTTCTTTTATAACCAAAGCAAAAAAATATTAATAATTGCTTCCCAAAACTGGGAATAGAACCCACAAACTCCCTTTACGGTCAGACACTAACCCACTGCTCTAAAACAGCCTCATTCTCAATAAATATTGTTAAATTAATCTTATATTTACATCTAAAATGTTTTTGATAAGAAAACAACAACGTAAGTTATTATGAACTATTCTCAATGCCATAAGTTCAAGGATATTTTGAAGACGTAAAAAAGTTTAGAAGTTATTATAACTATGTATTAATTAATAATACGAAAATGTTGAAATTATTTACTTAATACAAATAAAAGCAGTAAACGTTGAAAAATAATAAAATTAAAATAATGTTTAGTTAAAATTCATGTAGCTGTCACGCTGTATCCTGCAATGTAATATTGTAGGCAGGGGGAACCTTATGTTAAGACACTCCGTTCTCAACTTTCCGCCGGATTAGGCATTGGGTATTGAGTAACGCAACTCAAACTCAACTCCACGCTTACCACAGCGAAGCAGTTCAAGTATTAAATATTTCATTTTCTCAAATGGAAATCAAATCAATAACCTATCGCGTTATCAGTGGGACATAGTAAGTATTAAGTTCACGTTTTACTTATTATACAAAAGGGTAGACAGAGGGAACCTAATGTCAAGACATTAACTGCTTCATTTTCTACCCGAATTCAAGACATTGATCCAATAACGCTGCACTTCATTCTTACCTTAAATATAATCAAAAAATCATTATTTCTTCACTAATTTTCATTTCAGGCCACTAATTTTCATGTCGGGGGCAGAAAGTGTGATTGTTTACAATCACAACAACGCAACGCAACTAGTAGTAGGTTCGAATCCCACTCGGGGAAATGAAATGTTAATATTTTCATTATTTCGCTCTAGTGTCCCTATTAATTTCGACACTCAACGCGCAATCCAGAATTCTGCGGAAAATGAAGGACTTAGTGTCTTAACACTTGATTCCCTTTAGCGTGACGCTAAAAAAAAATATTTCATCAAATAGGTTTATATAAACTGAAAATCAATTTATATTGGCTATGTAACAAATCGTACGTACGTAGGTAGCTATCGAGATAACGGTCGACGGCAAGCACGTGGTTATAATAAATTTTATAATTTCATACACGTGAGCTAAGGTGTTTGTTTGAAAATATTGAAGAATTTATTATTAGAAACCGTGTGGGCGCAGTGGTAGTGTTTGTGAACGTTGTGGGTTCGTTTCTATAGAAAAATATGCAAGAGATGGGAAATAAATTGCCTTTACTTTAGGTATCCTTGAAGTTTCCTGCTTTATGCAATAACTAAAACGTAATGTACGTCGGTAAACGTAAAAAAATATATTCAAAAATTAAATGAGCTTCACGCTGTATCCCGCACACAGCAGTAGAGCTAAGTAAAACAAGTGTTAACACACTCCGTTCCTCACTTTCCGCCGATCTCTGGAGGCATTGCGTGTTGAGTGGCGGAACTCTACACCGCGTTTTACTTCGACACAAAAGCGAAGAAATGGAGATATAAATTTAAATAAATATCTCATGTCCTCGGGTGGGGATCGAACCCACAACCAGTCGATTTAACAGTCACACTTTGCCACGACTGGCCTCAATTATAAAATTATAAATTAAATAAAGCAAAATAGTCTTGTTACATATAAGTATGTATTATGTAAACTAAGGAAATGCTGAAGCAAAAATTTATTATTTCTTATCTTCACGCATTTCACACACCTGTGTAGAAAGTGAAGAACCTCGTATCGCTTGTTTGGTGCAACAAAGACGTAATTTCACTTAAAAAAAGCAAATACATAATTGATGCACTAAACGGGGAATATAGCGTACCGTAGTCCGGTCCACTTTCTTGCTTTCAAAAAAAAATCAGCTTCACGCTGTATCCCGCACACAGCAGGGTAGACAGAGGGAACCTAGTGTTAAGACACACCGTTCCCCACTTTCCGCCGAGTTCGGAGGCATTACATGTTGAGTGGCGGAACATAACGCCGCACTTTACCTCAACACCAGAACGAAGAAATTAAAATATAAATGTAAATAAATATTTCATTTCCTGGAATGGGGATCGAATTCACAACCAGTCGATTTTACAGTCACACTTTGTGCCCATGCGCCACGACTGGTCTCTTTCTTGCTTTCACGTTAGAGATAATCTACGTCGTACGTACTATGCCACTTCAAATTAAAAAAGAAAAAAATACACATTTTAAAAACGTATAAAAATTTGAACGTTTGTACGGAAACCGACCTGCTCGGCTTACAGGAGGCGCGGGTTCAAGTTCGGCTACGTTAAAATTTTTATACGTATTCTAAATAAGTATATTTCTTTCCTAAGTCTGGAATAACACTTTAAAAATGTAAAAAAAACACGTTTTTCTATATAAGTTTCACTTTTATATGTTAACTATAGTTATCTAGTTGGTTAATTGTATTTAACAAGTGAGTTTTCTACGTAATCCTTTATGCAAAGTGACCAAGGTGGACCAGTTCACATAACTCGTATATAAAATGTTCTACGTATATTACAAGTACATATGTATGCATCAAGATTTATTTAAATTTATATTTTCATTTCTTCGCTCTGGTGGTGAGGCTTAAGCGCGGTGTTGAGTTCCGCCACTCAATACAATACAGTGCCTCCAGAATTCGGCGTAAAGTGTGGAACGGAGTGTCTTAACACTAGGTTCCCTTTGCCTACCCTTCTGTATGCGAGCGGGCCCTTCTGCACGCACAGTGTGAAGCAATTTTTTGATTTATCTTTTATTTACATTTAATTATAGTATTAATCTTAAGAAATAAGAAATTTAAATAAAAATATCTTAATTGTACTATGGCACTTAAAAGTTGGCTAGGCCAGCTGCTGTGGCGCATAGGCACATGCGATTGTAAGCACGGCAGATTGTGGGTTCGATTCCCAGTTCAGGAAAATTTAATATTATATTTTCATCACTTTAGTAATGAAGCAAAGCGCGCCGTTGATTACCGCCACTCAATACTCAATGTTTTCAGAATAACGCATTGTCTTAACAAAAGGTGATCAGGTTCCCTATGCCTATCCTGCTATGTGTGGAATACAGCGTGAAGCTAAAATTATGAAATTGGACGTCAACGGATAATAATAAAATAATATATTACTGGAAATATTGAATTAAATCAAAATATTATTTATTCAATCAGCCCATTGCAATCACTTTTTGAATTCACCCCACGATCATCGCATTTTACGTAGTACGTTATCACTGCGCCACAACGACATCTCGAACATCAACATAAGATTAGAAAATTAACTACAAAATGAAACAACGAATTTAGTTTATTTAAATCAAACTAACTCCGGTTTAATCGGTCAAGAGCGAAATATCGATTCAGTTTTAGCGATAGCAACGTAGGTGCCGCGCTATTATATTTATAAGTTTTATTCTGTATTTTCTTTGTTTCATAATGTTAAAAAAATATAATGACATTGTTAAAATAACTTATAATTTCAAACTTTAAAAATTTGTTAGTTATTAGTGTGTGTTATACCTATTAGATAAACAAAATGTAAATTTGTAATAAGAGGCCAGTCGTGGTGCAGAGGCACAAAGTGTGACTGTAAAATCTACTGGTTGCGGGTTCGATCCCCACTTAAGAAAGTGAAATATTTATTTACATTTATATTCTCATTTCTTCCCTCTGTCGAGAGAAGGTCGAGGTAAAATGCGGCGCTGAGTTCTGCCACTCAACACGCAATGCGTCCAGAACTCAGCGGAAAGTGGGCAACGGAGTGTCTTATCACTAGGTTCCCTCTGCCTAAACTGCTGTATGCAGGATACAGAGTGATTTTTTTTTTTATTTGAAAAAAGAAGTGAATTACTCTAAAGACTTTATTTTATTTTATTCAAGGATGTCCTCCATTTTATAGTTTTTTATACTTTAGTCTAAATAAGTGGCATTGCGTGGTGGGTGTTGGAACTCAACGCCGCGCTTTATAAACCAATCGAGAAATTGAACATAACTTTAATGACAACTTTGGAATCGAACCCACGACAAAAGAAAAATAGAAAACAAAAGAAATTAAAATGAATACTAACTTTAATGATGTCTTGACCACGTCTGTACTTCGAAAACTTAAAATCCAATAACTTCCAGTACAAATAAAATACAGTATCACGTTTGACTCCCTTAGGGATTTTTGATACGCGATTCTGTTATATTTTATATATAATAATTATTATTATATTAATAATATATATTTATTATATATTTTGTTTATTTGTTTCGTTTAGGCGTCCGAATCAGTTCAGCCGCGTGGGCTCTAACTGATGTAACGCGAGCGACCAGTGCGACAGCCGGGTTGTACTGACGAGTTTATGCTGACTTTTTGTTTGGAGTTGCTATAAGAAATGTTATGTTTCCTTATAAGGTAATATAAATTTCATTATTAAGATCAAAAGTATTAGTATTGTGTATGGTCAATTAAAAAAGTTAATCACAAGGTGTCATTTAATACTTCACTTTACGCTGTATCTTGCCTACAAATACGGAGCCTGGGAACCTAGTATTAAGATTCACTGCTCCCATTAAAATACTTCCGTTCTCCGTTTTCCGCGGAGTTTCGAAGCTTTGAGTATTGAGTGGCGTAACTCAACGTCGCGCTTTACCTCGAGCACTAAGCGAGGAAATTAAAATATTAAACATTTCAAGATAGTCATAAGATAAAACGTTAGTCGTTTAATTCTATAAGTGTATTTTAAAGAAAAATATATTTTACATTACGACTTTTTTGCCTTATTTATTCAACTTAAATATTTTGAAGCTTTATAAATCTCCTCGCTCTGTAATAATAAAAAGAAAACGTTTTCATAGAAGTAACACCACATAATATATTTACTAAAACGAATATAAATTTCCTATATAAAAAATCAAATCAGCTTCACGCTGTATCCCGCTCACAGCAGGTTAGGCAGAGGGAACCTAGTGTTAAGACACATAAGATATAATTTCCTATATATTAGGGTAATTACAGATATGGCAACACAAAATGGCGCGGTGCGACAGAGCGGCCTCGCGGCGAGGTCTCGCGGAAGGAAGTGGCTATAAGATACTGGTTAATCGAGATCATCTCAATTTAGTTTTAATTCGGTAATTATACTTTATTTATGAAGTAGGACAAATGTTATATATGTATTGTATTTATATATAAAGATCGCTGAAGATTTTTTTGTTGTATGTTTGTTTTCTTACTTTTCTATTTTCTTACTCTATACCGACATTTTAATTTCATTTTTCGAGAAATTGCTTTGTCTTATTACAACGAGGAGATAAAAATAATTCCCCTAATAAAATTTCCTTAAATTGGCATCGAATCCACAACCGTAGTGTTTATAGTCAAATATAGTACAGCTGATGTCGCCGCCACGACAGCGTTTAGAGACTGCTAAAAAATCTTTTTTAATAAAAGGAAAGTTGGTATATTAGGCCATTTTAATATGTAGAATTTATTTTACCAATTAACAAATTATTTACATACGTCACTTAAAATCTAAGATGGAGAACGGAGTAATGTTTCAAAATTATAGTGACTAATTTTCCTTAGTTCTCTACTTTTTCACACAGAAACTACACATTTTTCACACAGAAAACAATTTAAAAGAAAATAAGGCTATAATCATCAAAAACTGTAAAGTAAGGGATTTCCCGTATTGAAGAGATACCTCACACGTTCAATAGGTTAAATGTTTAACATATTCATGTCTCTTGAAACGACTTAAGAAAGAATTTCTATGCGTCTTATAAAATTTATGTAAAAATAAAAAAAATAAACCAGCTTCACACTGTATCCCGTACACAGCAGGGTAAGCAGAGGGTACCTCCACCAGGGTAAGTGTTAAGACACGCCGTTTAGCAATTTCCGCCAAATATTGATGTCATTGCGTGTTGAGTGACGGATCTTAACGCCGCCCTTTTGCCTCTTCACCAGAGCGAAGAAATGGAAATATAAATTTAAATAAATATTGTATTTTCACGAGTGGGAATCGAACCCACCACCGTCGCGTTACAATCACACCCTTGTACCCTTGCGCCACAACGGCATCGCTTATTCTTATTTAAAAAGTGAGAAAGTAGAGAATAGTTCTTATAATATTTATAAAAGCTTTTATTTATGGATGAGCTTTGTCAATAATTTATATATTATAGTACACGCGAGGGCTTGGAGTTCAATTCCCATTTAGAAGGTGTAACTATTTTCTTTTCCTCGCTCTGACAATAAATAATGCGAGGCTACGAGGTTGAGCAGCGCCGCTCCAGACGCAATATCTCGGATGTTGGGTGGTAGGTGGGGAACATGTCCTAGGTTCCCCCTGAATAATCTGTGATGCGGGAATCAGCTAAATAATATAACAAAAGGCCAACAAAAGACAAGTGTGTAGACTGTAAACGCGACTGCTTGTGGGTTCAATCCCCACTCGAGGTAATAAAAAATTTACTTAAATTAATATTTTCATTTTTTCGCTCCGGTATCGATCCGCCACCCAACACGCAATGCCTCCAAAATCCAGTGAAAAAATGCGGAACAGAGTGTCTCAGCTCTAGATACCCTCTGTATAGGTTCCCTGAAATGCGGGAAAACGCGTGAAATTTTAAAATAATAAAACAAAACAACATTAGCTATATCAAAACGCACGTACTCGTATGTTCCTAAATTAGAACTTACAATTTTATACGAAGCTACGCGACGCCGGCGACAGCGCCCTGTAAAATATGAGGGCCCTTATCTAAACGACTTACTAACTTGCCGAAGTGTCAACATGATAGGTATATATATATATACACTATAGTCTATTATATCTAGTAATATGTAGTGATTTGGTTACTTTGCACAGACTTGGAGAAATCTGATGAAGGGATAGCCTCCGAGGCGGTGAAGAGAGTCAAGTCACTTTTTACATACAATTTTGGAGACAATGAACAGCAAACTTAAAAGATGAAACGAACACTGGCTGTCGTGACGCCATGGTTTCACGTGGATTCTCACTCGGGGCAATAGATTATTTTCGTTTCTACTTTCTGGTAAAAGCAAAGAAGAAATGCGGCGTTAAGATCCGTCATTTAAAACATAGTGTTTGGAAAATATAGTTTATTCTAATTTTATAATCGAAAGCTGTACTCGCTGCGCCACGATAGCTTCGGCTATGACTTTTTCAAGCTTCACGCGATCACACATAGCGGGACAGACAGAGGGAGACTGTGATCTTAGTGCTAATCCACTCCGTTCCGCATTAGGACAATTTCACCGAATTCTTGAAGCATTACGTGTTGAATGGCGGAACTTAACGCCGCGTCTTACTTTTATACTGAAGAAAAGGAAGTTTTAGATATTTAATTTCCCCGAGTAACAATCAAACCCACAACCGTATCGTTTACATTCGCACCCTTGTACCGAAACGGTATCGCTTACTGTTATTTAAAAAGGGAGAAAGTAGAGAATAGTGTCTCATTAAGTGTTATTGTAGGGCACAATATACAGGAGATGTGTAAAGATACAAAAACTATACTTTAACAGGTAGTAGACCTTAATCTATTGAAGATAAATGCTTCTAAGAATTCATAATAACATCGCTGTATACAGCGTGATATTAGTTCTGTAAGTTTGTAAGATAGTCATCATCACCATCATCAGCTTCACGCTATATCCCGCACACAGCAGGATAGACAGAGGGAACCTTATGTCAAGACACTCCGTTCCCCACTTTCTGCCGATTTCTGGAGGTATTGCGTGTTGAGCGGCAGAACTCAACGCCGCGCTTTGCCTGGACACCAGAGCGAAGAAATGGAAATAT
>DWAP01001396.1:0-15976 GCA_018230625.1 Heliconius eleuchia
TCTGCCTACCCTGCAGTGTGCGGGATACAGCGTGAAGCTGATTGATTTTTTTTTTTTTTTATAATTTATAATTTAGCGAATATTTTTGTAAGTTTTGTATTTTTGTAAGATGCAGTGCATCTGGATATTTTCTTTCGAGTTTTTCGATTTTATTTTCAAAATAGTATCTATAGCTGATACTATAATAAACAATAACTTGGTAGCTACTAAAGTAATATTTGCGCCCAAATTAAGATAAAAACATGTCCTGGCAACGTTCCACAGACAAGACAAAAAGCAAAGTCCAAAATGAGGCCTTTGCCCTGAAAAAAGTAGGCCATTGTGGAGTTAAAAAAACAATGAAATATTTTAATGTCCCTTGAAGTGGTTGTAAGGCTGTGTGCAGTACACCGTACGGTTATCAACGCCGGTTACTTAGCATATCGTCGACCGTTGTTGCTTTTTCTGTCCCAGGCGACAGTATGTATGTCGCCGTTTAAAGGTGTTCTATTCAAGTGCTTGACGCTTTATGGTGCCTTAAAATAAAAGTAGTTTTGTTCTTAATTAGCGTTTTTTATTATGTTTTTATATGTTTTTTGTCTTGTTTAATTTTCTATATAAGCATTATATATCCTTTGTGAAATTAAAAGGTTGTATATTGCCATTTTAAGATCGCTAATATATTATACTTATTATAAATACTAAAAAAAATAATAAGGGTCACGCTGTATCCCACACACACCAGGGTAGGCACTCCGTTCCCTACTTACTATGCATAGTAGGTTATTATTTTAAAATTAAACTACTATAATATAGGATAATTCTATTCAAGCCTACCAAATTAAAATATTGCGTATTGAGAAGCACCATTCTCAACATTTTCCTTCTTTAAACATTCCCTTGAGTGGGCTACGAAATCAGAACTATCGTGCTAATCGGCTCACGTCTGTTTATTAATAATATTTTTTAGCTTCACGCTGTATCCCTCACATATCGGCATAGGTTGAGTTCCCTCTGGGAACTTGGAGACACCCCGTTCTTATTAATACACTTCCGTTCCCTACTTTTCATTGAATTCTGAAGGCATTGCTTGTTCAATGGCGGAGCTTAACGCCACGGTTTATCTAGTTACCATAGCGTAAAATTTAAAATATGAAATATTTCATTTTCCCAAATGGGACGTGAGCCCACAATATCTCATATTTACAGTGACACGTTTGTGCTGATGCGCCACGACTAGTGTTTAGTTTTAATACATAATCATATAATTTTTTTATTCACTGATTCTCACTTTTCATGTAATAGATTGTAATTTTAAATTGCATATCGATCGTTCATGTCAGAGGAAAACGTCAGTGTGTATACAATTTTCTAAATTGGCTACCCAGTTTCCGATTGGGGGAACATGCTGAATCGTACAAGCTCGACGACACATTTGGGGTAACTTGTTATACATTAGGAGAAAGTTTCTTAAAAAAGTTTCTTTGATGCCAGTCGTGGCGCAGGGGCACAAAGTGTGCCTGTGAATCGACTGGTTGTGGGTTCGATCCTGACTCGAGGAGATGAAATATTTACTTAAATTTATATTTGCATTTCTTCGCACTGGTGTCGAGGCAAAACGCGGCATTAAGTTCTGCTACTCAACACGCAATGCCTCCAGAATTTGGCAGAAAGTAGGGAACAGAGTGTCTTAACACTAGGTTCCCTCTACCTATCCTGCTGTGTGCGGGATACAGTGTGAAGCTGAATTATTTATTTTATTTTTTCAGTTTCTTAAAAAGAAAATATTCTTTAACAAGTTGCGTCGCGTCGTCCATAGGAGACCCATATAATGTCGTGACTAGCCAGCAATGCTAGTAATAGTTAGTAAAGAATTTTGCTAAAATATTTTAGGTTTTGCAATTATTATTTACGTTGTACTAACAATGGTTATATAATAAGTGATATAATGTATATGTTACTCAAATAAAAAGTTTTCTGATATATGGAACCTCGCGACTTAACACGTATACTGTGTATTTACATAGCCGCCCACGGTCTAACAGGGTTCAGTAATTGTTTATAAAAAGAAACATATAAAATTTTATGTTTAATGTTTTCGTCACGTGATTAAAATGAATTTATAGCTTTATTTTGTCACGTCAGACGTCACGTCAGTAGGTACTATCACGGCGTGTTTCAATAAGGGCGCTAAGGGCGGGACTGTGAAACGGTGTGAGGTGTTGACATGTGACATATTTGCTGTTTTCACTTTCCTCACGTGACGTGAGGCCAAACGTTTACCTAAACGCGTATATTAACGCCTCCTAAAATACACAAATTATCAACTTGAAGCCCACTTACAGCCCTTACGAATGGTTAGTTTGGTCAGTTAAAACGAATTAGGTTAATGTGGGTTTTGTACGCCGTTTCTGATTAGGATTCCGTGAATATTAGTCGTATACTGTAATTAGGGTATTGCTTATGTTTTTTTGGAATTTGCTTCTGTTATCAATATAACTCGATTGTATTAATAGGGCTAGGACGCTGTTACTTTTCTGGCTAGAAATGGTAGAATTGCACGAAGAAAAAATAATATTTATTTTACTAAAATATTCTATTAAAATATTCTAGTAAAAGTCAATAATTCTACTAATTTCTATTGACGACAAGTTAAGAGCGAAGTTATTATTTTGTTCATACCAATAAGCCCGTCGTGGCCCAACGGCACAACGCCTGGCTGTAAGCGTGACTATTGTTGGTTTGATTCTCATTTGTTAATGGTTTATTAATATTTCTTGACAAATTGCGGCGTTTAATTCAGCCACTCAACACGCAATGTCTTGAAATTGAACGGATAGTGGGGAAGGTATTGAGTTAAAACTAGGTTCAATCCCTGTTATACGCGGGATACAACGAAAGAAAAAATAATATACTTCATGTATAAAAACAAATATATTATTTATCTTATGTTACTATAGGTGCAGGATTTTTTTTCAATAGCAATGTAATATTTTATAATAATAAAAAAATAATTGATTAATTTAATTTAGTGAGAAGATTTAAAAATACTTATAGTTAGAGTTTTCTTCATTAAATTAATAACAATTATAATAGTAATAACTTTTTGTCAGTCTCACCCTGTAACCCGCATGCATATAGTAGAGTAGGCTAGAAGAGTAGGTAGTAGAATTTTCTTAACTTTTTAGTATTAGTCCAACATTATGGTATTTATAAATTTAATTATTTATTATATTATTATTGACAGTAGTTACTTGGCCTATATATATATATAAATATTAAAATAAGTTTATTTTGTTATTCTATACGAAACCCTAAAGGTTTGACCTTGATACACCCCTACCCTTTTATTTTCTTTTCCGTGCCAGTCCTTACTTCTTATCAGATGGCATTAATCACAATTCCACCCCCAATTAAAAGCGCTATAGGCAAGCGTTTAGAACGTAATATATTATTATATTTAAATTATATTGCATTTACTATTGTTTTTGTGCATGCATTTTAATGAGAATTGCTTAAATAACTAAGTAGGTACATTTTATTTCAAATATACAATTAATACAACCCGTTGCCAGTATAATAAATTAAATATTTAAAACAAAAAATTATTCATACATTTTGTTAGTTTCTTGATTGATATGATAGAAACCTGATACATATCTAACGTTTATCCACAAAATGGGAAGGCAGCGTCATTTGGTCAATTGTCTTGAAGCGAGCCTACAAATCATTTTTACACCTGACCGCGGCGTTATCGCGATGACGTGAAAAATTACTGTTTCCCAAACAGTCACAGTTTTTCCACGTCAAGGGGCGGCACCCATTAAAATGAATTGTTGACTACAATCATCCTATTAGGGTGACATTTTCGTTAAATTTTTTGTCAAATTGTTTAAAATTGCTGTTGAGTAATTTGTGCTTGTGATACTTAATTTAATTCAATTTCTCCAATCGTTTTACGTCTTTTTTTGTAGATTTTCGTTAATATTTTTCGTCTTTGTCACTTAATATATTATGACATTAAATTTACTCTTGTGAAAATGCCTATGTTAGACAATAACGCAAGGTAGTGATTTTTTTAATAAACAATGTTATATTAAATTATATGTTTTAAATTTTAAGTAAAATTAATTTAAAAACCTTTAGTTTCTCAATTATTCTATAAATATATTAGGAATTTCGTATGCAAATGTAAAAACATTATTTTCTACTATAATTCTATTAACAATGTCGACATTTTTAATAGGCGTGAACGAGTGCAATCAAATTGGTATTAGCACAGCGGTATATCAAGTTATTACGTATTTTAACTTTACTATAAACACGAGGAAATTAAAAGCAAAGCGTTTTGCATTTAAAGTATGTTTCCTTATAGTACAACTACACTCCTCCATGTTGAATATCTAATTATTTTGATATTATTTGTTGGTTGGTTTAATGATTTTAGCTTCCACTGTATAGGGTAGAGTAGGCAGAGGGAACCTAGTTTTAAGAAGCCCCGTTGCCCAGTTGTTTGTTGAGTGGCGGAACTTAACGCCGCGTCTTGCTAAAGCGGGGAAATGACAGTAATTCGTTTCCCCTAATGGAAATCGAATTCATACTGTGCTGTGGCTTAATTGTTTGCTATGGTTTTACTGTTTATTTTTAACAATATAAATATAAAAAAAAACAATAACTGTTTTAAAATTTCAAATTACATTACATTATTGATAATATCGCTTTAAAGGAATCAATCATCAAAATAGATTTTAATTAAGATGACAATGTCGGTATAAAACGTCTGATTGCGCGGTTGGCGAACGCTTTAATGGCTGTCATATCTTTGAAGGTGGTGTGATCACAGAGTAAGTGTTAAGAGACAGAAATAATAAATAATATTATGTTTTAACATTTTTATATAGTAAGTAAACCTTTGTTTAAATTGTCACCGTTGTGGGGCAGTTCTAAAGTGTAAAATTGTCAATTCGATACCAACTCGGAGCAATATTTATATTACAAACATTATTTTATATGAAAAAAAAAAGAATCAGCTTCACGCTGTATCCCGCACACAGCAGGGGAACGGCAGAGAGAATCTAGTGTTACAACACTCCGTTCCCCACTTTCTCCATCTTTCTGCCGAATTCTGGAGGCATTGCGTGTTGAGTGGTAGAACTCAACGCCGCGCTTACTACACGCTTACTACGCTTACAACTCCAGAATTCGGGAGAAAGTGGAGAACGGAATGTTTTAACACTAGGTTCCCTCTGTCTACTTAGCCGTGTGCGGGATACAGCGTGAAACTAATTTTTATTTTATATAAAATTCATATATACGTTAAAAGAAGGAAACAAAGTGACTTATTCCTAATAATAATTGACATTATTGAGCCCTATGTTACACGTACGTGGACGCGGACAAAAAAAGGAAGACTATATTGATCGTATAACTTACAAAAAAATACTGAAAACGAATTTATTGAAGTCCAAATGTTACTTTATATATGTTTAATCATTTTATTGTAAATACCTACAGTTAATAACAAATGTTATTTTTAATTCGTTTAAAATAATCATTTTTTAATTAAAAACAACTATGAATATAAAACAAATAAAAATTTTCATTTTCATATTTTACTTATACATTAAAAAATATCCTTATAATATTATTAAATTTATAAAGAACTACAAAAACAAAAACGTTTTAATAACTCGATCATTCCATAAATATCGGAAACACGATTAAATGTTTCATATAATATATTCGCATGAGTGAATACCTCTCAACTACACTGTGGAGTGGGCCCGGTCGCTCATAAAAGTGTTATGAGTTCATTTCCAGACGGCGCCTATACTGACTATAGTGAACCCTGCGATAGAATGTGGTAAAATTTGACGTCGCATATACCGGAAAGGGTGATGTAGTAAAAATTCATATACAAGGAAGCTGTATAAAGTTAATGTTATTATATTTATATTATGTAATTTTATACAATATTTTTGCTGTATGTATATAGCGGACCTTAACGCTGCATTATGTTTAACTATTTACGTGTAATAAGTTTTTATTAATAAAGTAATTGCTCTATAATATTGAATTACTTAGTACTAGCTTCACGCTGCATCCCGCATATAACAAGTAGAGAAATTTCGCTTTTCTTCTTTTGTTGCTTATTAAAATATTTTAAAATATAAATCAATTAAAAGAGGCCAGTCGTGCCGCAGGGGCACAAAATATGCCTATAAAAGCGACTGGTTGTAGGTTCGATTCCCACTCGAGGAAATGAAATATTTATTTAAGTTTATATTTCCATTTGTTCGCTCTGGTGTATAGGTAAAGCGCGGCGTTGTGTTCGACCACTCAACACGCAATGCCTCCAGAATTATGTGGAAAGTGGGGATCGGAGTGACTTAACACTAGGTTCCCTCTGCCTACCCTGCTCCGTGCGGGAGACGTCGTGAAGCTGAATCAAATTAAAACACAACTGAACATTGCCATATATTTAAAAATACATAAATTTTTACAATGTACCCAAAAATTCTCATTAAAATATGCAAAATCAGACACATTAACTCGAATCAAATCCCTCATGTACCTAAGTAACTTCAGCTATTCCTCACGTGTCAAGGGGCAAATAAATACATTATATGCCCCTAACAGCGTAAGAAATCCGTAGATTTGTAAACTTTCCCCCTTTATGACGGGTGAAGCGCTTCGCCAATGTTTTCCGTCTGAGCGATATGAAAAAGTGAGTGAATTCTTAATAATTGATTTTTATCTTATTGCATATACAATAGATGTTATTTTTGTAAAGCATATCAAGATTCATTTGTAACTTCGTCAACAAAGCGTTTAACATATCTTTGTTTATTGCTATGCCGTCAAACAGTAAGCAAACTATTTATGAGTCTGTTACAAACCACGTTTCTTTTATTGGTTATTTTTTTATTATTTTTACGCATTTTATTTATGTATTTTGGGGGTGATAGGAAAGAATTGAAAAAATATAAATATATCGCTTGGTTTTGGTATGGTTTAACTCATTTATCTGAACTTTATTCTGTATCCTACGTATAGCAGCTTAGGTTAGGGTTTCCGCCGAATTCAGTAGAACTAAATTGTTTAATTATTATCGACATTTTTGAATTGTTTAAACAAAAACTATTAATTTTAAATATAAACTATTTATCGAGTTGAATTTATCCACCTACACTCATCGCATGATAAATGAACAACTAAGTCATTTATATGAATTTTAATAACATTTAATACAGCACAATCGTAGAATTGCGTATAAAAAAGTGTAACAAGTTGTAAGTTTTTTTTACTAACAAACTATCACTCAGACTGTGCTGTACATTCTAAAATAAAACTTAACTTGAGGTCGTTGTGACACAGCATCTGACTGAATGCGATAGTTCTGGGTTCAACTATCATGCAGGAAAATGTATTATTTTCATTTTGGGCGTGGAGTTCTGTCACTCAACGCGCAAAGTTTCTAAAATTGGGTGCAAACCGGGCAACGGAATGTTCTTATGAACGGTATTCTGAACGCTAGGTCCCATCAGCCTAAAAAACAAAGCAGAATTTTTACTTAAATAAACATTTACTGGCAAAACAATCAATATTCTATTATTTTCTAACAAAGTAATATAAAATGAAATAAAAACTAATTTATTTTATTAGCCAATTGTTAAATACTTACTTCTATATACCTATCAGTAAGTTAATTTTAATACTGTATAATTATCTAAGCGGACTCGTATTTCATCTCGCTTAGTTCACTGAGCAATTTAAAGTTTCGATGATCATTTGTCGCAGTGGTCACAGCAATTTACTAGCCAGACTAGTTTTCGAAGGATATTTGTACGACTATATAGACTAGGAAAATTGGTTTTCTGTTTGCTTGGTTTTTTTTATCTGTGGTGGTATTGTTTTTTATAATTGGATATATTTAAATAAAAAATGATAATTACATTTCAGTTAAATTAAAATATTTTTCCTTGTTTAAAATTTTATTCCTTTGTGGCAATTTCTACAAAAGTTAATTTAAGAATTCTTACATGTTTTTTAAGTTAAACAAATATAAAAGTATATGAGCTTATCTATATAGTTTTATAGTAATATATATTAATCATACTGCTGTGTAAAAATCACTAACATGTAACTAGAAAACTAGAAAAAAGATATTTTTTCTTTTTTTTTTTCACCTACACACAAAACGTACATCCAAAAATAAACAATGACATCGTCATCGTTCATTAATATCCAGTCCAGTTTGAATACTATTTGTGAAATACTAAAACGCTTTAAATCTGACTCAGTACCACCGCAAGCACCATCGATCGTGATAGTATTTTGTTCGGTTAATTATCCGACTGCTGCCTTAATCCGAGAAGTCACGTGATGTGCACGTGCAAGGGGCATTATTGAAACAACAGAACAAAATATAGAAATGATATTTGGGAAATTATGACAAGAAATATTAGCAAAATTATAAGTTTTTCTCCTTTCTGAAGTAGTTTCGGAACTTGTATTGCATTTAGCGTATAGGCAACGACGACCTCCAGTATCAGAGAGTCAGCCAGCCAGGCTGACTGTCCGAGTGCTGTTGACATCATTACGAATTTGGTAAACGCTACCTTTTGACCTGAATTTGAAGTTTCTTCAATTTGGGATTTACATAACTTGAGAAGTAACTTCAGTGTAGGTTACAACACTGTAAAATATTTTACTTAAAAATTATTTCAACTTAGTTTACTGACTAATTGACTATGCTTATTACTAAAAATGTTTTAATAAAATAATATACCCCATGAGGCCATCCTTGCGCAGGAACACGAGGATGTAACTGTAACGCGACGGTGGTGGGTTCGATAAATTATTATAAATTAATGTTTTTATTTCTTCGCTCCGGCACCAAGGCAAAAAGCCCAGTATAGAGCTCCGCCACTCAACACGCAATGCTTCCAAAAAATCGGCGCAAAGTGCAGAATACAGCGTATTTTATTTAATATACTCCATAAAAAAATTATACGTAAAGGGGCTACGTGAATAACTTCATATCATTTCTATTATAATTTTTGTTCTTATTGTGAAGCGCACCATCGCATCTAGATTATACAATTGCTCCCTAACTAAGACGCAAATACCTCTCAGATTTAGTGGCCATTCAAATCGGTACATTGCATTAATGCTTTCTACTTAATAACAAGCTAATGTGTACAATGTACATATAAACTTAGTTTATAATACATACATGACTATTCTGATTCAAACTAAGAGTTTGAGTTTGTATAGAGAATAAAAGAATTTGAGACTAACTAATTATGTATGAAAGATAAAAAGGCATCGTTCCTTTGAATAAAATAAAAAGTTAATTTGCAAAAAGCTTATATTTTCATGTTTCAGTCCAAAAATTCAAAAGGATACGTGAGTAGTTTTTGAGTGTGTACGTAGCCAATATGGTAGAAAACATGTTATAAAGGCTTGATGGTGCTGAAAAAGGTAATCAAAGGCATTAGGTACATTCATTTGAATTTTGAGCTTCTACACGCATTTTATTTTTGATTATGGACCATTCATGCACATCTTGCTCTTGTTGTAGGATCAGCAGAGAGAGTCAAATGTTAGGACAGGATGGCGCAACCCAACGCCACAAAATATCTTTAAATAATAATCGAATATTGAACCCACAACAATGAAGTCTTTAGTCAGAGCTTTAAGAACTGGGTCAAAATGAAACATTTGTATATAAAATAAATTTGCGTACTGAGTAGGCTGGTTAAAATTATTTGAGGCCCCCCGGCGTTTGCTTTCATATCATTTGTGTACCCCAAAATAATGCATAGCGCTTTATCAAGAGCATTAGTTATAGGGCCTAAGGCAATGAAGTGGTTAAGACTTCTTGGAGTAAGCTAGCTGCTTATATGAATATAACGTAAATACAGTTGATTTACCTTTTCTATTGTTTATATTTTAATAATCAATAATCCTTTTTTTATTTTAAAAAAGGTTTAAAATATTTTAATAATAAAAAATCCTCAAGCATGTCATTGAAACATTTTTGGCTGGTAAAAAGACAAAATAAGACACGAATATAATATATATCCTCGTAAATTTCATTGAAAATTGTAACTTTTTTATAATTCCTAAGTAAAATCAGAAAACATATCTAGTTTGAAAGCATAAAAGCAAAAAGACTAAAGCCAAGAAACCATACAAAGTACGTACCTAATGCCTGAAGTCTTAATCACCTTATTTCAACTTTGACGGGGCGCCATCTCGCGGCCAATTCCTACCAGCTACTAGATATTATTTTAATGTGAAACTCCGCCTCGAGAACGGTTATAGTCAAAGTTAGAGATCAATTTCATAAATTGTGATTGCCTTTTTTCTCTGTTATGTTTCTTTTCGAGATATAACATAAGATGTACGTAACAGAAGTTTCAATAAAATTAATACAACATTTTAAAAGTTTTAATTTTTATTTTTGAAATTAATAAAAAATTACATTATATAACCATTATAACATGAGAAATAAAATAAATATATGTATATTGAGGAAAAATGATCGAAATTACTAACTATATAAATTATATTTTAAATGACCAAAGTCAGTTAATATTTATTGTCATAAATAATAGTAATTATAAATTAAAATCTATTTTGCACGCACGTTTCCTTTTATTTTCACGCTTTAACCCGCATATAGCAGGAAATTTAGAGACTATGTACTTTAAAGGAACACCGTTCTTTATTTTACGGTCGTATTTCAACGTCAAGTGACAAAGCTCAAAACCACACCAGAAGACGCGGAGAAACGAAAATAATTATTTTTTTCGAATGAAATATGAACCTACAACTATTGCATCTACAGCTAGGCGCCTCCCACTGTGCCACTACGGCCACTACGTATGTACATGTATATAAATATATTCTTTTTATCGCATTTTTACAAATACTTACATATATTTCACATATAGCCGTACCAATGTATTCTAAAGGTTTATATTTAGATGCAATTTTAAATTCTCATTTAGTAAAGTGTTTGTCGTTGTAGTCGAAGCCGAGACCCGTTGATATTCAAACCACCCCGATAGAATAGCCGTCGCAACCGCACTGAGTCGCGTGGGCTTGCCTGATTGCAGGCGATACAAGAGTGCTTGCTTGCTGGAGTGAACGTAGCTTGTGAATATTATTTCTATTCAAGAGTTTTGTAGAGAAAAAAAAAGCAGAGGGAACCTAGTGTTAAGAGTTAAGTTTCCGTTCCCCGCTTTCTGCCGAATTCTGGAGGCATTGCATGTTGAGTGGCAGAACTCAACGCCGCGCTTAGCATAGAGTGATATATTGTTAGTAAAAAATAGGTTTTAACCGTTTTAAGTATTCTTGTGTTATATATTATGTGATATATATATTTTTATATTGTGATTTTTAACTGAAATGAAACGAACAAGAAAATATTTTATGACACAACTCAATTTCATCATACATTAACAATTTGTACGATACTATGTGTATACTTAACTATACATAAATTAGTAGTAATAAAATAAAGTTAGATAAATATAACATCAAGTCTACTTGCATTGAAATTCTAAACAAAATCTTAATAAGGATTAGTAAATATTTTCCCTAAGAAAAAAAAAATTTTTTTCACATACAAATAATAATTACACTTAGAGAGCCGGTAACGAAATAGAAGTCGTTCACAGTTGGCGAAGCGTTAAATGCTACATTTTCCAAGCCCATTTGCAATTCGATATCCAGCTAAGCTGCTGCGGTGTAGAACTCGGTAGATTGTATGTCTTTTATTTGATATTACAATAATCATTGAGTACATGGTAGTGTAATGGGACAATATCTGAATTTAAGCGCAATGGTCGTGGGTTCTATTCACACTAGGGGGATAAATAAATCGCTGCTTCAGTGGCGAAGAAAGTCATCCCAAGAACTATAAATCGACACGTTTAGTTTATCTTCGTGTGAAGATAAACTAATTTTTGATTATCAAAGATTTGTAAAATTTTAACATATTCCTTTAACTTGTGTAGAGTAAATCTCTCTTATCATTTGATTTGTACTGACTTTGCGTTCTGTTATTTAAGCCTACTAGTTACGCTTTTAACGTATTTAAAAGGTTTAGTACTGGGAACAAAGATTGTTATGGAGTTACAATTTTCAAATTGCATTAAACAAGCTAAATGTAATAATTATGTTTTTTTTTATTATATTATCTTTTTTCCATTTCTCCTAAACTAAATATGAATAACAAAATTCTACATTAGCCATGTATTAATTAATAAAAACTATCTATAATAGTTTTGAATTTACCGTTCCAAATACTGTGTATTCAATAATGTATTTTTTTTATTTTATTTTACTGAAATAGCACACGGTACCTAAAGTGTCTATTCTAAAGATTTAACTGTGCAATAGGATTACTTTCGAGACTGCAAGACGTTTTTAGTCTAGACAAACAGCATGGGCTTTCTGGAGTAGTGCTAGGCACTGTGATATGTTAAGGAAAAGATATTTTAAAGTATGCGTAAAGATAAAAATATCAGCCAATACTATTTATCACACTTCTAAAGCTTAAAAATTTCTTCTTATCTTCTTAAAGTTAAAAATATTTTAACTTATATATAAATAATGTACTAATTGTATTAAAATGAGTGTTTCTTAGCTTGACGCTGTATCTTTTTTTTTATGGCAAGGTAGTCAGAGAAAGAATTTTGTTATTCTGGAAGTAATGCAATTTTGTATATTTTCTATAAATTTTGACGACATAAACGATGTTTTAAGTATTTTTATATATGTGAAATGATAAGGCAAATGCTGCAAATTTTTCAAGCAAATGCATTTCAAGACTTAATCTATTCTCAGATTTGTAGGGTTGCCATAATTTGTATTTTTTTCGTCCGTATAGGAGTAATAGAAGTTAAGCCAACCTATTAGTTAAATATTTATATATTATTAAAATAATAATGAGTCGATGACACTAAACTTTATTTTGTCGCCAAATAGTAAATATATAAATTATTCCACATGAAAGATCTTCTGTTAAGATAAACGTTACTATAATATACAAGTATTATTTTCATCAATTTCTCTGTATTTATTTACATTGATCGAAACATGACTATTATATTAATATTATACATGTATGATGCGTCACGATGTTCTTATTTACTGAAAATATTAATGTACTTATATGTAAACATGTGTTTATAATTATAAAAAAAAATATAAATTTTATGAATATTTAATTTTTTTTCAGCTGCTAAACAGGTTAGGAAGAGGGCCGATGGAGAACCTAGTGCTAGGACACTCCATTGTTGTTAAGCGGCGGAATGCTACGATTTGCCTCAAGCAAAAAGTTAAGAAATGAAAATATTAAATATTTTATTTTCTCTTGTGAGAATTGAACCCAGAACCTATGTCACTTGATTATGCTCAGCGGAATATATAACTATAAATAAATAATATTATTAAAGATCATAATAATGTTAGGAATTTATCTTCAAAAGTAATTTATTTGGTCATCCTACCCACAACTGTCTTAATGATATCTCAAGACGCACTTAAGAGCTCATACATAACGCTCTATGTGACATTTTTTAAAATTTAATTCAGTGCTAATGCATTCTGCCTGTTTACTGTAAATACTTATTCAAATTTATAAGTGGGTTATTCTTTGGAATAAAAATTACGCCAGTTATAAGAAATGTAAGTAAGTTACTTAGTATGGGTCTAAATTCGATTCCCACTCAGAGGAAGACATTATTATTTATTAATATTTTCATTTCCTTGCTCTAGTAACGCAAAACGCGGCGTTGAGATCCGTCACTCATTTGCTGAAAGAAAATGCAGCAGTATTTTATCACTTTATTCTCTATTCCCACCTCTAGACTCGCTCGCGGCTTAGCTCGCTTGAACTACACAATTAATTATTAGAAGTTAAATAAATCTTGATTACTTACAAGTTTTAGCAATATTATTATTATTAAGAAATTATGTACATTGATAACTAAAGCTAAATCAATTAATTCAATAAAACAGCTATCTGTTACTTTGCAACAATTGAGTCCAATAAAATACCATAATAATATTGAATTTAAACTTAATAATGTTAAATAATAATCAAGGAAAATTTGGCAAAATACAATCTTACAATTTTAATATTTGTGTATCTATGTATTTGCGTATCTACTATACAAAGATGATAAGATAAAATTATGCGTTAAGATACTAAAATGTAACAAAAACATCAATTTTTGAACAATATAAAACTGTTACTATTTCAAACGTTTCATTCACAAAGCCACATTTAAAGTGCATACAAACAAATGCACTCCGTAATGCAATTTTAAATGAACATAAATTATATTGTGATACAGTATAAGATTATATTATTACTTATTGTCCTGAGAAAAGCTTTAGAAACGCACCATGTAAATATTCATAAGTTTCGCCCACACAGTGTTGGTATTATTATCATCTTATGGGATTTAAATTAAAATAAATAAATTGTTTGTTATTTTGTGTGCTTATATTATTATTTAAAAATTAATATGTTTTGGAGAATTCCCATTAATATTTTTTCTAGCAATTATAATTCTTTTAGCAGACAGAACCAAAGAACGTCTTAAATAAGTATATTATAGGTACATACAGTTTAAAATAATTTTATTCTATTTAATCTATAATTAGTTATAATCTATAGTAAGTTATACTTACACATATTTGAATTAAGAATCTCTTACACTATTGTTTTTCTGCGTCGTTAAATGGTGTCGTCTAAGACCCCAGTCTATCAGCTTAACACTCCCTTATATAGCAGGGACGGCAGACAGAATAATTCGAGATATTACACGTTCAGCGGCGGAACTCAACGCTGCGATTTGGGTTTCACTGAAGAGACGCAAATATAGGGAATTATAGAGCCTATCCTCTGGATAATATTTTTTCTTTTCTTTTTGATATATAAGTCAATGAAAATTATAAATCTATTCAATTTATAAATAAGCTCATAGCTAAAATTAATAATCTATGCTTTAAGTTTATGAGTATCGATAAATTTTATAATAAACTTTGCTTCGTTGAACTCTAAATACTTTATTTTTCTTCCACGTTCCTCGCGGGTATTTCTGTACTATCATTGAAACGAATTGTTTTCCAAAATTTTTATTAAAAATGCTCTTAATATTTAGTACAAATTAATTACAATGAATATATTAATTATATAAAAAAATACACAAAGTAAAATTTTAACTTTAAAAAACTTTTTATAACTAAAAATTTTGTTGTCCTCTTTTTGGTCCAAGCATTACAACGTTTTATATATTTTCAGCTTCAATTGACTCTATCACATTTGGACGTGCTTTAAAAAAGGATTTGTGTGTTTTGCATTGGACAATACTTTACTATGGACATATGTATTTTAAACATAAGAACAATTACTTAAGACACTCCGTTCCTATTTAATCAATGAATTTTTTTGTAATTAATTTCACAAAACCAACGGTCCATTTGAAGTAAATTTATGCATTACATATATACATTATCTTAAAATTCAAATTAAAGTCCAAGGTGAGATGTATGTGATTTAGTACCAGTCATGACTGCATGAATGTCAAAGCAAGTATTAAGGATGTTTATCTTTAAATTAAGGTTCTGCTCGCTTGGTGGCTTAGTAAAATAACTTTTTCTTAGGGTTAACAGCAAAAGAATAAAAATCGTATATTAATTTACACTTTGTTGTGATTTTACGGATATGTATATGTATTAGGTAATTTTATTTTGTGTAATGAGGCAAGTCTGACTAAAATGAAGGTGTGACTGTAAAATCGACTGGTAGTAGGTTCGATTCCCACTGGAGGAAATTAAATAATTATTTAAATTTATATTTTCAAGAAATGAAAGGAGGCATTGCGTGTTGAGTGGCAGAATTCACCGCCGCGTTTCGCCTCGACACCAGAGCGAAGAAATGGAAATATAAATTTAAATAAATATTTCA
>DWAP01001397.1:0-15974 GCA_018230625.1 Heliconius eleuchia
TCCAGGAGGCGCGGTTTCGAGTCCCGCTACGTTCAAATTTTTATACGTTTTCTAATTAAGTATTTAATCAAATTTTCGAGACGTTGCATTTTACGTGGCGTAACTTAACGCCGTGCTTTATGTGGTCAAAACAGGAAAAAATCTAACTAATTAATTCCTCCGAATGGGAATTGAACCCTCAACCTCTGCGCTTACAGTCAGACGGTAGTTTTCCACAGCGACACCACGGCCTTTAAAATATATTATAATTAATTTAATATTATATTATCAGGTCGGTTCAGGACCCAACAATCTACCTCAATACCACACAGTGTTGGATCTACCTATACCCGGTAAGAGCAATTTAATATGATTTAATATCAATTTTACTTATACTTTTTAGGTACTTTATCTTTTTTATCCTGCTAATATTATAAATAAGTTCTTTGATTTTTACGATTATTACACATTTTAAATTAAACTATTTTAACCGGAATAATCGCGTATATTTGGGATTATAAATTTTTGAAAATCCGACGCTTCGAACACTTTACAGTAGTCCGTGGCATGAGTCTACCCGTTATTAATCTGGTTAATAAGACCGTAATCCGGGTAATGAGACCCAGAATGGAACTCCCTTACTAAAACGTAACTCACTCTTACACTGCCTGTCTCATCTAAAACTTGGTTTGATTTATATTGTCAAGAATGATTCCAAAACTTAATGATATTTATATACCGTCCGTATATAAATATTTTGTGTTTAATGCAAAAAAATGTATCGTGTTAAGAATTTTTTTAAAAGTAATATTTACAGACACTTAAAAGAAAAATCTTATTTATGTACAAACAAAATAACAGACTAAATTCTTTTCAAATAAAATTCAGGTTCAAAGCGTGCCTTGAAACGGTCACCATCAGGTTGGCGAGGATTATTTAGTAGAAGCAAATTACAGAGGGCACCACGACCACCCGACACGCCACCTATGCAGGTAAATACTAATATTATAAAGATGAAGTGTTTGTTCGATTGGTCGCTAATCTCCGGAATTACTGGATCTTTTTGTATTCGCTTAATGTTACATTCAACATATAGCAAGGTAGTCAGAGGGAACCTAATGTTTAGACAGTCTGTTTCCAATGCACTCTATCTCAATCTCAACATGATGTTTCCTCTTCCCTAATGTCGCCTTGCGGAGATTACTATTTAATTAATAATAGGTCTTTGTTTACTTTTCATTGCAGGAACCAGTCCCAATCCATATAAATTCGAACATACGACCTGCGAAATCGTGTGAATCGTTAACATCTGAAACTGATATACTGCCACCATTAGCGGCAAGTATAGCTGCGCCATTGAAACATCATACTAGGTAAGTATTGAATTTTTTTAGAGTTCTGTACCAAAAAAAAAAGACGGGAGCGATTTGTCCGTTTGTCAAGATAATTTTGGTGGTGATGAGCCCTTACAGTCCCTTGAAGCACTGAAAAATAAATTAACACCATAACCACTAAACATACGAGCGTTTTATACAGCAACAAGTTAGAAATAATGGAATAAGTACAACAACAACAAAAACGAAAAGCTTACTTTTCATAGTTGCTCAAAAACAACATAGTGTAGTCTGAATAGGAAGTTTTGTATTTCAATTTTGAAAACATTTTTTTTTTCCACTGCGTTTAGTTCCACTACTTAACAAGCCTATCCTGTTATGTCGGAATGCGGGACCCTGTTATGTGAAAAGTAAAACAAATATATATTTTTTTAGAAAATCATGTGTTTAGACACTACGTTCTCCGCTTTCTATTAAATTCATGACAATGCGTGTTGAGTAGTGAAATTCAGAAAACAGTTATTTCAAATTTTAATGTTATGTAAATTAAATAGATTTTTAAATAAATTGAAACTCGCTACCTCAGATCGTCCTCCTGCGACTCCTACTTCGAGCCGTGGCAAGCCGAGCTGGCGGGCATGCGCCTGCGCCTCTCCCCGCAGGAGAGGGACCGCAATATGTTCAGCGAGGAGGACGACACCGCGCTGCATACTGGACAGGCACAGGTATGTACTGACTGATGCGACTGACAGTAAATATGTGGACGGAAATATTTACTTATTAAACTTATAAAAAGTGGAAGTTTTTTACTGACATTACTGACATTTAGTAAGAATTTTAATTCTGCTCGTTCTATCTTTACTCCAAACGTGAGATGTTACGTTTAGTTAGTAGTAAAATTAGTTTGCGCTGTGGGAAAATGTTCCTATCATTGTGGAACAATAATAATGTTGTTGGAATTACCAGTGTTAGTATAATTACTGGATATATTGAGAATATTATTACATAACTTAAATTTGGCAAGATTTTGAACTACCCACTCGTTTATATTACGATTAAAATTATATTTTCAACGAGAACTGAGGTAAAAAAACATTTCTATTTTAATACTACAGGACGATTCTCTGTGCTCAACGCCGCCGGAATCAGGACCGTGCAGTGCAGTACCTAGCCCTAGACGGAATCGAATCGATACCGACCTGGCTGAAAGGTATACATCTGTTATAACTACTGTAACCACTGTGTACCAGTAAAGTACATAGTGGTACCACTATGTACTTTACTGTCGGTGCCCTGGAGTTGTCTGTTGATTGGATTGGATGAGTGTTGAAATGATTGATTTTAGTATTGTCTGTTAAAGAACTTTCTACCCTTAAGGTTATGGGCATATATTTATTCGCTTATGTAAAGAAGACAAATACAGGCTATTTTAATTAAGTTAAGTTGGAATTGTAAATAGTATAAAAATGTGATGTCTATACCAAATTAAATCTAATCAGTGAATTTGTGAGCATTATAAGCTATTTTATATAACATATATTTCGCATACAGCAGGATAGACTAGATAGATGAAACTCCGTCCCCAGACTCTATGCAATTTTGAAACATTGCGTTTTAAGTGTCGGAACTTATGTCTCGTTACCATAGCGAGGAAATGAATATATTAAATAATTCACTCCCCCCAAGTGGAAATCGAACGCACAACGCGTTGCATTTACAGTTGCACGCTTGTGCCGCATTTGTTTCCACGACTGGCCTCTCAATGGCTCATCTATATAATAAGTAACATTTTTTTCTTAATATTTTCACAGAAAAAGAGTAGCCCTAGAGCATTTAGAGCAACAAGTGGCACAATTGGGTTATATCGACGGTGACCCCGACACCTCCGTGCCGGATAAACGTACTGCAGCTAAACGGTGAGTGGGTTCGACTCCCGGTTGGTGTTTTGTCTTGTATGATCATTTTGAATGTAGATTTGGGAGCCCATTTTGGTAATTAAAGTGAAGATAAATATACATAGTTGAATGTAGACACTTCAATCCAACTATTCTACTTCCTTCTAATTTGATAGATTTTAATGATTGTGAGGATGGATGTTCGATTTTCTTTTAAGGAAAAACTATTAAACAGACTTAGATGAAACTATAGAGTAATATAGTTTAGGTTAAACGTCAGAATAACACATAGACTATAATTTATGTAAACATTTTACAATAAGCTCAAGCGGAGAGTAAAGATAGCCTAAAGATTTCTTGTGATTGATAAATAAAATATAGCTAAATGTTATCTGTTTTTAATTTATACCATTTTTTGCCACAGAATATGCAAAGACCGTGACAGTCCGCTTTCATCGACATCAGATTTTCAAATGTCACTCACAAATGTCAAATTAAGGTAAATATATATAAAAATATATAAATATATATATATATGTATTTATGTGTGTACAAGTAAATATATTATTATTATATGTTCTAAAAAGTAAGTTAAATGTATTATAATATTTATTTTAATAATTACATCAATTGTGATAAAGTTGATTACTATTATTTTATCTGTATTATGTATTTAGCTTACTTTTAAATTGCACAGTCAGTATCATATAGCTGATTTATTATAATTTATTAGTATATTCGTAATTTATATTTTATTTATAGTATATAATTATAATATAATTATTAAAATGAGTTTTTTTTTAAACTTTGGAATTTACTTTTGTAATAAATTAGTATGACTGACTATTCTTTTTTTGTCATTTTTTTATTCTATGTTTTATTCTATAGTCAAATTTAGTTATTTAAGCGTTATCTTTTTTATTGGTGACTACACATTTTTTTTTTTTATATCATACAAAGAATACCATGCATACTTCCAATTTCATGCATTTTGGATGTTAGAACCAAAGCGGCATCAGTTTTTTAAATTAATGATTAATATGACTTGGTAAAATCATTTGTTTATTTTTTTTAAGCTTCTCGCTGTATCCCGCATATAACAGGAAAGTCAGTATTTAGCGCTCTACCCAGCGCTTTGTCTCGTTACGAGGAATTGAAATTTTTCATTTTCGCCACTGGAAATCGAACCCACAGCCTATAGCGCTTACAGTCGCACGCTTATGCCCCTGCGCCACGACTTCAGATTTAGGTTCAAGATTTTTTAAATTAATATTTTAATCTACTCGACCTGGTTAGAAAATTTTAGTAACATTCACTTTATAAAGGTTGGTAATTAATATAATAATGTCTATAAATGAAAAAAAAATTAAAATCATAACTTATTTTCTTGAAAAAAAATTCTTTAATAATAAGATAGGTCACTTTTGTTCTAACATAAACATACATACATTTAGCATAGAATACTTTTTGAAGTAGTATATGCATTGTACATTTTGATTTGATCACACATAGTTAGTTAGTAAACTATAGCATGGAATATAAATTTTATACTTTTAGGAAAAAAAATGTATTTTAGCCTAAAACATCTACTATTAAACATAATATGATTTAAAATTGTACATAAAAACTAATTAACATGTGTACACTCCAAACACTTTAAAAAGGAAGTTGATACAAAGAAAATCGATTCAAAACATGAACTAAAAAAAAACAAAATATTCAAACTTATTGTCTTTCCAGGATAGTAAAACACACTTTTCTATCACCTATCAGATTCCAGGTAAAATAAAAAAAAATCTAACACTAAAAACCACTTTAACACTACTAAGCATCACCATACTAACTTACAGAGAAAGAAATTCGCCGAGAAAACAAAAAAACACATCCCGGTACAGCGGAATGCATCACCCGGTACTATATGACCCGGAACAATCTATATCTAGACTTACTTGGCATGGCAAAGATGGACATTCCACTTTAATAAAAATCGATTGGCCGGCAGAGAATTCGTCTTTAAGTAATTTGACGAGTAGTACAATGAATTCGAACCCACTGACCCCCGTTACACCTGTTTATGACCCCTTAGAAAGCGATTCAGAAGTCAGTGATAATAAACATACCATAACAATCAAAAGTACCGATTGTAATAACTGTGACGAAGAAAAATGTCTTAAATGTGAATTGAAAGCGACAGATTATGAGAATATGAAAGATTTATCCCGAGATTATTCTGCAAATAATCTACACGATAGCTTAGAAGCTAGTTCGTTACATTCTACAGACATAAGCTATCAAAATCTGAATAGACTATCAGCTGTGTCAACTTCGTCGAACTCAGACCGTCACTCCCATAAAAAAGACGATTTGAAGGTCATGACGTCGTCACATGAAAGTTCGTCGAGTTATTCCAATGTCAGTTTTAAACATGACGAACTATATGAATGTTATAACTTTACACGACCAAACTATATTAATTTGTCGTCTAGTACGTCGAAAAGTTCGCCCGGTTCGCCTTTGAAAAGTCCTCTTAAATCTACTATTAGTATAACGTTTCGATCACCTGTCAAAGACAAAACCCCTGATTATGAACCTATTGGCAATATAGACACACCTACTAACGAAAGGGATTCAGTCTACGAAGATATAGATTTAGAAAAAAATCTGTCTATAGTGGAAGATGCGACGATACCCCAGAGTGACGCAAGTCTACCAACACAACAGGCTTGTCAACCTGAGGATTTCAATCAGGATCTGATTATTCTAGAAACACCAACCGAAACTGCCATAGATAATGTAGACGTGTACAGTCAAGTGAAATTCTTCAGAAAAAGCATAGAGGAAGTAAACGCAATGATATTAGAAACTCCTGAGAAGGAAACTGAGGATTATGAAAATGTACCGTTTGAAAATCAACGTAATTACGAAAATATTAATGTTGATACTCTAAAAATCTGTGATAAAATAGACATAAGTAAAAACAATATTGAAAGAGAGAACGGAAACGTCATAAAACCGAATACAACGAAAAATTTAAATGTTCGTGAACTGGCAATACGGTTTGAAAGTCCAACAGAACAAAAGGGACCGTTTACGTTCGAAAAATTCAAAACTGAAATTAAATATCCATCGCTAGAACGAAAAGAGGAGAAAGAAAGGAAAAAGGACACAAAACCACCTCCAATATCACCAAAAACTTATAAATTGTCCAAAAACTCGAATGCAAGATCACTTGACGAGAATGCCTTTATTAAGGAATTTGGAAGTGACAAAGATAGACGGAAAAGTCTTGAAGTCAAAGATGTCAAACGACAATCTAAATATCTGCCAGATTTAAATTTAAATATGGAGGAACCGGAAACGAAATTAGAGAGCATAACCCCGACTACCGAAAACAAATTATCATTAATACAAAGATTCGACATGAAAAAGCCAGCCGATTTAAAAAACCTCATAGGTTTCGACACAGAGAAGAAACTAAGTCGAGAAAGAATAGAAAAATATAAAGAAGAACGTAGAAATTTCTTACGAGAAAAATACAGTTCCCAATCGTTCAGAAGTAATCCGGAACAATTAACAAGGATTAAATTGAAGAAAGAAGACAAAGAAGATCGATTCAAAGAAGATTTGCCCAAATTCGAAAGGCGGAATACCGTAGATTTGGGACAAAGAATGAGATTTTCATTAGCGAGAAGTGCAAACAACTTAGATACTATACCTTCGCCAATAACTCCTGAAGAGTCACCGAGAAATGGTGGAACCAGCGAACATACACTCGAAAGGTAGGTTGTTTGGCAAAATCATTAATAACCCTATAGTCATTTTTTTTTTAATAATCATCCGATCGCTTCACTAATTCGATTTTTTTAAAATTGAGTAAAATAGGTTTGTTAGTTAGTTTCCTGAATGTATTTGAATTACTTTTGATTTTGAAAAGTATATAGAAAATTAGTCCTTGTCTAGTCCTTCATTTAAATAAAAAATAATAATAGATATATTATGTTATGATGTAGTTCCCCGTAGAACTGACAACACTGACATTTTTATATTGACTTAACGACAAAAAAGTATGGTAATGGCTTACTAAATTAAAAATATTTTGATTTTAAATAAATGTTTCCTTCCTATCCCAGACGAGTAAATGAATTTTCTTTAATTACATAAGTATTTATAAGAGTCCAAAAAGTATAGGATTAATGAAGTCAATCGTACATAATAAAATGGTCTTTTGACGCCAATCTTAAAATTTGTGTTCATATCTCAATATGAACAAGAATTAACTTTATATTTCCGCTACAGCTCTTGAAAGTTTATTCTAATATTTAACTATTTAAAAATCTATTATTTTTTGGTCTAATTTCCAACATTTACAGTTGGATAATTTTTTACTATTATATGATATAAAAATCCTGTTATTAAGCTATACAATATTGAGAAAAAAAAATACGAGCGCAGGCACACATAACAGTCGGGCTGTATTTGCCAATTTTGTTGTAGAATCTGTTTTTTTTTTCCAATATATCACAAATTCCCTAATATCTGCTCAACCAGTGGAAATAGGTGAACACAGAAGTAAAATAGAACTGAGGTTTCCTTCACAAAGGTTGCCGTTAATCTTATGATCGAGTTCCACCGCGGTATACGTTTTTTTTTTGTTACCGTATCCGGCATATAGCAGCAGCAGGGTAGACAAAATAAACCTAGTGCTAAGAGGTGTTGCGTGTTACACTTTGTCTTATTACCACAGCTAATAAAAGTAAACCATTGAAGAGCTCTTCTCTCGAGTAGAATCGAACCCACAACCGTTGCGTTTACAGTCAGACGCATTTGTTTCCTTTTACGTAAAAAGAAGTCACACCTCTTTTTACAAAGTTTCACTGTAAACGCGAATGGTAGTGAATTCGTTTTCCACTCGAGGAAATTTAAACATTTATTTAAATTTATATTTTCATTTCTTCGCTATAGTGTCGAGACGAAGCGCAGCGTTGAGTTCGGCCACTCAGCATACAATACGTTCAGAAATCGGCGGAAAGTGAGGAACAGAGTGTCTTAACACTAAGTTCCTTCTGCCTACTATGCTGTGTGCATACCATAGGATACAGCGTGAAGCTGATTGATTTATTTATTTTTACGTAAAACGAATTGAAATAACAATCAAATAGTATTACTAAAAGTATATTAAATTTTAAAATTTTATCCATTTTTTTTCCACAGGAGAGAAAAAATCTCACCATCATACAACATTCGCGACATGGCCGCCATTTTCGAGCAGAAATCACAAAACAACGGTTGACATTAGATTCTATGTAACGAGTAAACTGTTATTACCTGGTAGTAAATCGTGATTACCGTTAAAAATATAATAATAGCTGAATAAATTGGTTATAACTATTTTGATTACCAACAAACGTTTAATGATTACTGCTTGGTTGGTAATCATTGGTAATGCTGGTAATAATGATAACGTTTACCGTTACAAAGTCACCGTTAATCGTTATTCCGTTGATAATACGGAAAGTAATCGAACGCTTTAAATTATTTAGAATTGTTATTATTTTTTGTCTAAGTTTTGTTTGTCAGTGTTGGTATATTATACATTTGCTATTTAAAAGAACTATTAAAACGTATAATTTTTTTAAATTTAGTTTTAAAGGCACAGATTAAATATATATGTCATAATTTTTTTTTTTCAATGTGTATAACACAACTGGATTGATTATTTTTTCCTATTAGTAAATGTATAGTATAATACGATCGATATACGAGCATTGCATTTTATGTTTTTTTATATAAAATATTCGAGCGTTTGCTATATTGTGATTGTTGTTTTGAGCGAAGAGTGTCTTTATTATATATTATTAATAATTAAACTTTAAAAAGTAACAAGAAAAAAAAGTTAACAAAATTGGAAATGACTGAATTTGAAAAAATCTAGTTATCTTTAATATTTGGATCGGCTTTATAAGATTGTTAATGTATCGCCATTTCTTTTTGTATTCGCATGAATTATTAAACAAATCTTGATTTTATTTATACGAGACCGTAGATATTATAAAAAGACAACTAAAAAACAAAGACAACTAAAACAAAGGCTAGCTAGTAAAGCGCGGCGTTGAGTTAAGCCACTCAACACGCAATTTTTGCAGGATTCGGCGAAAAGTGGAAAACAGAAATGTCTTAATGGGAACGTAGTCTCTTAACACTAGGTTCCCAGGTTAACAGCCTACCCTGCTATGTGTCTGCATACAGTATAGAGTTAAAAATATCATATACCAATTAAAAGCCAAAAACCCAGAAGAAAAAAAACATTGGTACCATGGTAATCATTATTTGATTTTTATATAATAGTAGAAATGATTATATATTAACAATAGGTTAGAGCGAAATAGATATATTTATTACTTTTTTTACGCAAAAGCCTAATTTTGATAAAATCTCACTATAAATAGAATCATTTTCGTAATAAGTGACTGATATAAGTCTTGTTCTTTGTTATTATTATTTATTTTTTTCTGTATTATTACTTTTTTTTAACTAAGATATATTATTAATGTAAATGTAAACAACTTTTTTTAAATCATCGCACGTTTAATAATAAATTTAATAATTAATTTTAAATATAAATAAATAATTGAAAATTAGTCAGTTAAAAAGAGAGACTTTTTTAATTTACATAATTAATTAATAAAGAAAAAAAATCTTTTTTATTTATTTATTATTAAACGTACAATGTTTTTGTTATATCAATCGGTGAATTGCAAAAAGACAGATTCTTCAACTCTTTAATGTCAAAAGTGTTTTTGTTACAGTATTTTTTGTTTTTATTTTAAAAATAACCTCAGAAGCATCACACAAAGTATTATTTTTTAATTTATTATTATTATATGTGTTGTGAATTATATTGACTATATTAGAATCTCCCTAAAAAAAATTTTAGTTATAATTTTTTACATACATTGTGCTCTCTTTAACTTTTTTTGTTGTGTATTATGACTTTTGTAAATTAATTGACACTCAGCTTTTTTTTTCAGCAAATATTAAAATATTTTAAATCGTCTAAATTATTTTTTTATTGCAAAAAATATTTCTTAGTATTCATCTCGTTAATTTTCATTGCTGCAAGTAGTTGCCATATTTAAAAAAAATAAGTACTTTTTTTGTTGAGTTCTTTTTTTTTTCCTAAAATCCCCTGTAAATAAAAATCAAGAGTATGCCTTAAAATTTACACTATTTATTAGTAAATTGCATTTTAAATCTGTAAAAAAATTTGATAGATTAAAAAATAATCGTAATCTTAGAATTTACGTCGAACTTTGAACATAATATTCGTGTATAATAAAAATAAAATAATGACAATAAAGTGAATTGATATATAGTCATTTTTCAATTTTCATAGCATTTATAACTTGAATGCTTTCGGTAAAAAAGTGTTTTTTATCATTTGGGGGAAAAAAAATCCTCTTTTTTTTTTAAATTTAAATTGAAATTAACATAAACTAATCTCATAAAATACTGACTTTATATTAAATCAATGGCTTGTCACTTATTTTTTGGTTTTTTTTCAAGGGAATAAAAAGTTACTTAATTTCAAAAATAAACCGTAAGCAAACATTTAGAAGTAACATATAAAAGTTCTTACTGTATATTAACTTACTTAAAACTTTTGAAATCTTTTCTTGTTAAGTATATGAAAAAAAGTAGAAATTAAAATGAAATGGTTTTAATATTAAAAAAAAAAACAAAAGTATATTAAAAATACAATCACAGCAAAAAGTTATGTTAATAATAAATATATATATATATATATTGATATTTAAGTACAACAAACTAAAGGCTTGAATTTAGGTCTTAGATTTTATCTGTAAAAAGCATTTCATTATGTGAACACAACTCACAATGTAAAAATTGCTCGAATGTAATAAAATATAATGAAAATTTCTTTTTTTATTAGCTATCGGTATAGTTCTTCTTTTAGCAAGTACAGTAACGGAACTCAACCCTGCGACAGGCTAATCATTCAATAATAACAATAATAAAACCATTTCATTTAACTTACAAAAGTAATTCAGACTGTTTCTGCCAAATAAATATAAATATATCTTCTTCCTTTTTCTATAAATATAAAAAAAACTATGTATAAAAAAATAGACGGAATTGACGCGTCGTTGGTAAAATTATTAAAATTCTAATTAAATTTTTAACTCTTGACCCAATTGAGGAACTCAAGGAGTCCGTGACTTGGTCGGTTATTGTAGGTCCGATAAATAGTTATATTAAAATTATTTTCATATTGCCCCTGTGATAGGATAAACTACGGCGTTAGATTCCGTTTTCTAACACAGTGGGACTAATTACCGGCTAACATACTAAAATTTTTGATAATTATACCAACGATAATATTATGTTCATACAAGATATTATTATATATCGAATTAAAGGTTTTTAAATATATAAATCTCGTGAAAAGAACCCCTTTAAAACAAAGTGACTTAACCAAGCAATTTGTAATCTTCGAGGAAAAAAATTGTGTTCAGTTTTTAGCATATTTAGAAAGCTCAGAGACGTTTAGAAATATTGTAAGCATATACATAATATATTTAAAACGAACATCAAATAATTCGTAATTGGATATCGAATCCACAACTTATTATTCACTAAGGCATTTAATTCAATATAAAATAATTAATATTTTTCAAACTCTTTCATGTATAAAGAATTCTTTATAATATAAATAGATATTGTAAAATATGTAAGGCTGTATTTGGGTATGTATAAAATGTCCTTTTTCTATTTAATTAACCTGTTGTAAATTGTCTGTGTTCTGAAGGAAAGTTATATAAGTATATTTTTTATTGAAGAATAAACTATACACTACACAATGCAATATTTGAATACACTATTGTAATTAAAATATCTCAGCAGAACTGCCTTCCGAGCCGGCGGTGGCTTTATGTTCATTCCACAATTCAAAAGAACTAAAGTCTATTCGAATAAACAATATTTTGAATTTGAATCGATATTAAAAAATATCATGTTTAATTTTATGAATTTTATTGACTTATGCTTATTTCCTTTCGAAACACAGACATTTTAAGTTATCTGTTTTAATAATACTGGGACCACATTTATTGGTCAAGTCCTTTTTTTATATTTGGTTTTCTGGTGTCTTGTTTCTTTTTATCTTTTCAATATGAAGTGCGGCCGCGTGTTATATAAAATTGAGCTTCAAACGCCTCGACTGTCGACCCCGGCTTGTAACTTAGTGTAGGCAATAGACATGCATACATACAATAAAACAACTATTATTGAATTACTTGTATTTTATTTCTATTTTAACTTCTGAGAAACTGATGGATAAATATTTTTAAGATATGGAAAAGGTAAATACTAAAAACAACTTACTCAGGATAGCCTCATTAGAGGCTGTGCCTCATTAGCACTGTTTCATAATCAATTAGTGGAGGTATTAACCTCCACTAATTGATTATGAAACAGTAAAAAAGTAAATTATAAATACGCGTGAGATCATAGCTAGTGATAATGATAACAATGATAATAGTTTATTCAATTAGGAACATTTATTGGTTAATATTTTCATTTCCTTGCTGCGGTAACAAGACAAGGGTTTGAGATTAAGTTCCGCTTGACATGTTTTATATGTTTTCCTGTTCAACCTGCTATATGCGAGATTCAACGTGAAGATGGCCGAACAACTTAAATATAAGAATCTCAACAATAAAAATTAAGAGGCCACAAGCCTACCAATACAATTAACTCATTAAAAAGATAAGAACATAATAAAGGACGGATAACATTAATATTATTAAGTAGCTACAAAAATTGTATTATGTAGGTAAAAATAATAGAGAATCAAAAATTTTAAGTTTTTATAGTACATGCTTAAATTTTATTTATTTATTTATTTATTCTATATTGCACACATTTTTAGTAATAAAAAAAATACATGTACAAAAGGCGGGCTTAACAGTAAAAAGCACTCTACCAGCCAACCTTGTTGATGGTTCCCCCACATCGTGCCAGTCAGAGTTAGTCTGACACGTCTACACGAACCGATTGTTGACGTCAGTAGTTGACGATATAAGAGCAATAAATATAGCGTGATCTACAGAATTAAATGCGTTACTAAAATCTATCAATACTAGCACGGTTACACTATTTTTTTCCATTGCTAATTTATTGTAATCAGTAAGACTCACCAGAGCAGTAGTTTTGTTGTGTCCAATACCAAAACTGGACTCCAACGAATTTAGTAAGCCATATTTTAAAAAAATGTGTGGATATTTGCTCACAGGCTATGGAGTTCGGAGAGGAATGGAAGGACAGACAAAAATATATAGCTTGGATAGCCGTCTTAGAATTAGCGTTGCTGATAGAAGAGACGGAAAATGAGGTCTCGGCAAACTATGAATTTCAGAAAGTGTACTGTACTGTACTACTCGAGTAAAGAACATGAAGAGAAGCTGAAAGTTTACTAATGCCGTTTTTATACGCGAGTTTAAGTCGCTTCGGGGGAAAAGTCACCCACCTAATTTATTACAGATATATTTGCGTTTTAATCTTGTACATATCTGATTACACCGACTCCTCGCCGCTTTATCAATTGACCAGTTGTGTTCGTTCCTATTGCGTTTATACTTTAGGCACTATTTGGCTCTTGCTTTACGAAATTCACCATTGTACCACAAGCCCCCGTGACGCGCGCGTCTTACAGTTCTAAGATGTTGGAATTCAAAAACAGGTTACAATAAAACAAGACTTACATAAAAAATTCTATTTATTTACATTTCTTTGATAACGTAATAATACAAGTCACAGTCGCATGGCCTTACTTTATAAGATAATAAAAATTAAATATATATATATATATATATATATATATATTATATTTATATTACAAAAAAAACCCAATCATAGACGGTAAGCAGGTTTGAGTATTTCATCAAAAGTTAGGGCAGGTTTAAATATTCCAAAAAAAAAAACTTTTATTTAGCTTCTTGTTTTATTCAAAATATTATGGTACACAATTACATTATAAATCTAAATTAAAGTAGCTATTACTTCTAATGATTGCGAGTTCAAAACCATTTAAGAAGATGAGAGTGGAAAATGACGGAATACAACAATTTCGTTCAATTCTGTTCTACTTTTACAAAAATATTTTTTATATCATTATTTTGCAAGTTTTACTCTATACATGAAAATTATATCTATACATTTGAACTCGCTTCTTGTTTAGCGTCCAAGCACTCTGACCACTAAGTCATACCTTCTTATCGAGCTTATATATCTATAATTCAAGGTCATGAAATGTGACACTAAAAGTAAATTAATATTAGCTTATTGTATAAGCACCCTTATTTATTACAATTAAAAAGAGATCATTTAATTGTTAACAATTAATATAATATGTTATATATTTTATATTGTCAACTAAATAGGATTGAGTTATAATTCATAGTTATTAAAATAATTTGTGACTAAATAAAAAAAACAACTAAAAAAAACATGAACAAATCTGTTTTAACTATAACAAAAAAAAGAAAGCATTAATTATACATTTACTCATTCGAATAATCATTCAATCAATCAGTCAATTCAAGTAGTAAATTAATATTTTTTTAAATAGTTTATATACTTAAGTTTTTTTAAAAATCATTTATTCAATTAATCAACCATCAAAATCTATGATATTTTTCTTTCTAACATTAAGTCTATTTTAATGAAAACTCAAGTTGGTATAATTCAAAATTTAATGTCACTTTACTTGTTACTATTAGAATATATTGTTTAAGAATTTAAGATGAATAAATTAATCAATAAAATTTATGTAATTTCTAAAACTTAAGTTATATTTTGTAACTTTATAAATTTCATTGAATGGTTTTTAGCTATTCTAGTCTTATATATCAAGTAGTATTACAAAATACTTTTAGTATTTTTTAAAAAAGTTAGTGTTTTTAAAATAGAATGATTGTAGTCAACAAGCCCGTTTTTTTATTTTTTTTTTTGGTTTTTTAACTTTATAAAGTATAATACACACAACATTGATATCTATATAAACTTGTGTTATAAAAAAAATACTGTATGCAATTTGATAATATTTTTGTATGATCTATATACAAACGAAAAGGAGCAATAGCAATAATGATCAATGATCATAGAATTTAAAAAGATATACAAACCCTTAGAATGATTATGACGCCTGGACGTATCTCTCTAACAAGAAGGCGGCTAGAACACGGCGATGCGCGCGCGCGGCACTGCGGCGAGGCAGTCGTCCAGCGTCAGGTACACGAGCAGCGAGCAGCACGTGGCGGCGGCCGACAGCGCGTGCCACAGGTCGTGCGCGTCGTACAGCTGCAGCGCGCAGCCCTTGTTGAGGCGGCGCGACTGCGCCGGCGACTCCTGCCACAACGGCATTGAATTTACAATCTAAGACACTAATTAAATGAAACGAACTAAAATATGGAGAGCAAAATGACCCCTTCCGATCCATATACTCTACAAAATACAAATACGCAACATACAAATTAAAACCGGTTAAGTGCGAGTCGGACTCGCGCACCAAGGCTTCCGTACCGATTTCAGGAGTGTAGGTCTACTGGGAAAAGGAACTTACATAAGTTGATAAACTTAAGTATGCAGGCATATGTACTCATTCTATATGCAATGAACTACAAATATAAGTGTGTGTGTGTGTGTGTGTGTGTGTGCGTGCGTGCGTGCGTGCGTGCGTGCGTGCGTGCGT
>DWAP01001398.1:0-15969 GCA_018230625.1 Heliconius eleuchia
ATATATATATATATATATATATATATATATATATATATATATATATATACATAAGTGGTGTAAATTTTTCGGTATTTTCAAACTGCAAATTGGAAAATTCGGAAGAAATTTCAGTTTTCTTATCTTTTCTCAGTCGACGCCGTCTCAGCAAAATAGGTCGTAGAGATATTACAATTAGGACCAGTCCAATAGGTGGCACTCGGTTATCAGATATTGTTATTTCACTTATCGATTCTGATACATAGGTCTTATAACTTTTAAATTAAATTGTGTGTGGCACTGTGGGATTCAAAAGTTTATAGAAATAAATTTCTATCCTTTTTTGCTTCATGTATCCCGCATATGGCAGAGGGAACCTAATGTTAAGCCACTTCGTTTCTCACTTTCCGGTGAATTTTTGAGACATTGCGCTGTGAGTTTTAGAACTCAACGTCGTGCTTTGTATTGTTACTAGAATCAATTAAATAATTTAACGATTTATTCCCCTAAAGAGGATACCACAATCGTCGTGTCTACAGTACAATAGGACACGACTGCCTACTATTGAAATTTGGAAACTTAATTTAATCGTAACTGTATTCCAGTTAAATAGTAGTTCTTATTGTATTACACTACAAACTGACTTATATTTTTATTTAGGGATGTTTAAATAATTAAAGTGTAACTCGATCGATGGATCAACAATGCTTTATGAGAGAACCTCAGGACCTATTTAATTCACCCAACAGTGAATTTCAGTGATTAGCAGAAATAAAGGCCGTATACGGCCCGTAAAAGTTAGAATTAGACACTAAAGATAGAACTGATTGATCATTGATTAATTTACAGGTGTGCTAGGATAGCTTTACAATATTAAAATATCCTTAATTGCAACATGTTGTCTGTGTGCTAGCCCTATAAAACGTTCACATGTTGTTCCACACAAGGACCAGTCGCCTCTAAAAGTTTTCGTTAAAATTTAACTTTTGTTACGATGTTAATTTCAAGACTTAGGAGATTTTCTTTCAAAATGCGTGGGATTCAACAAACATACGAGTGCATTTTTTCAACAAAAACGCATTACCATAAATGTAATTAAAGGTGACTGTAGCACGATTCCTCTAGGGAACCCTGGTGTAATCTATTCTACAACCATGTATCATTCTTAAAAAAAATATTATTAAAGATTTAATAAAGACGAATTTATTAAAGAAACTTTAATAAAACGGATACCTGCAGATTTATACACTGGGACCTATAAGTGCAGCGGGATGTGCTTACGCGATAGGAAGTACGAAATAATGTCATAACATAATATTCTACCATGAAATAGTATCAAAACGTATTTAGATACTCGATTGTGCATTAATTTTACACATTCACACGTCCATTGCTAATAAAAAATATAATTATGACGTAAAAACACATAAGACGGATTAAGCTTTCAAATTTTATTTACACGTCATGATACAATTTTAATGTGGTTCAAATTAAAAATATAAAAGAAATAAATATTTTTTAAAACGAGTCAAACTCACCAATAAATACAAGAAGTATCGTCGTTCGTAACATGCTGTTTGTGGGAAACCTCTTCGGAAAGTGTTTCCCCTTTATCTAATTGTCATTCGATATCGATAGCCAATCCTTATGTCGGTAAGCCAAATATAAAATATTATCTTATGATATGAATCATATTTCAAGAGTTTCAGTCATCCAACATTTACTTTAATAAATATTTATTATAATATAATTAAACAATTATACGTGAATATTCTAGTAGTAGTTATAAGGCAAAAAATCTGAATGATCTTTTTTAAAAGTAAAACTTAGGTGCGAGTTTAAATCTTGTTAATTCAAATTATTTTTGTATAGTTTTATACACAAGGATTATCTATACAAATATACTCGATTATCTTCATCCTTTTATAGCGTCCATACGAATTCTGTAGATAATAATCACTGTGGTAAAAAATATTTGATAGGATGGGAGATAAATTAAACAAATGAATTGTGCCATATTTTATATTTCATAAACAAAACATCGCAGCCATCACAACAAACGAACTAACATACAAAACTTTATCACTAGTAGAGAAGATTAAATATTCCGAACAGATCTAATGACTTGCTTTAGGAATGCATGCAATAGTACTTGTATTGGTAAAATTTCTAAATATTAAATATATAAAAACCGTTAAAAATTAAACGATCAAAGACTGAACTGTAGGAAAGTAGCAAATGTTTAAAGTAGCCCTTATTTGAGATACTTTTAAATCGTATATTTGAATAAAAAAAATATTTTTCACAATACATTATAGGTAAAGTTAGGTATAAAACGTTATATAAAATAAAACATTTTTTATGTAATTTCTAATAAAAATAAGTGCCAAAGGAATGTTGTTGATATTAACTGCATTGACTGTATTTAAAACTAGTCAACTAAAACATAATTTAAAACTATATCAGTATAAAAAACCATTTGTATTGTAAAAATATATATAACTAAAGAGACCACAGAATGTATAAGTTTACTAATTTCATTTTGTATGTATAGTATCATAAGTGGGGTTGTGGCTCATGCTCTTATTTTTATAACTTTCACATGGCACTGTATAAATGTGGCAAATCACATCAAATTGTACCCTAAATGTTTAAAACCAACTTGAAATATATATAGAAATAATAAAACCAAATACATCTATAGTTAATATAACCCATTAGAACTTTAATTTAATGGCGTCAAAAACTGAGGGTAGGTCTAAAAAATACGACGCTTCTTTAAGAGACATAGTGACGTCATTTGTTACTTACAGTTAATTAAAATATAAAAACTTAACCGAGAAGGTAAATTTTCCAAAAACACAATATAAAACAAAATTATTTATTATTAACATACGATATATCGCAGGTAGCCAGATCTTTTAAAGACAATATATTCAACAATAAGCTTCTAAGGCCCGTATCTATAAACCACTCTCTACTCTGAGTTCGATCTTGAGATGGTGTTTTCATATATAGATTATAAGTTTCAAAAGCGGCGGTTTATAAGTATGGGCCTTGTTCTAACTAAGTAGGTAACAGTTTTTGAGCTATCTCATATTGCACATTCGTAATTTTATTCTCGACTGCTAAGGAAGGGTTATGTTTTTCGCGCGTATCTTGTATGTATGTAATATTCTTTATTACCTTATATCTCCAGAACCGCTGAACGGATTTACTTAATTGAGGTATCGTTAGATTCGTATTAACAATCCAAGTGTTCTTAGATAGGTGGCGTTAAAAAAAACAATTTTGGCGGCTTTGCGTTAATAAAAAAAAAAACAATGTAATTATAAAAAAGAAGAAATGTCAGAAAAAACCTAGAAGAGTAAAAAAAAGTTACATAAACACGCTCTTTGGCTGTACCTATAAATATTAACTGCGACAATTACTAAACTCCTTTGTTACAACGTTAACCATCTTTTACACCACCAGATATTTGACAAACAACCGCTAGATATTTAAAAAAATCAGATCAAGATGAGTCTTTAGTTTTACTAGAAATGAATTATATGAACTTTGAAGAAATTTATCAAAAATTTTGTTGTACTATAAAGTTATATTTGCTAAAAAAACTTACTTAAGATATTGCTTCCAATTGGCTGTCTATGATCAATGCATAGATAATAAATTTCCTAATAATATTAATCTGACAGCTGCACTTAGAGACGACAATTTTTTTCATAGATTTTAATGTCAATTATTCGGTAATTGCCGTTTCTGAGTGTTGCTGCATGTAATGTTTATTTGTCATTGCAGGAGATTCCGACGTCGCTGCGATCGAAACTAACAGTATCTAACATTTTTTTTAATTAAATAGTATGAACTTCTATGTATATATCGATTAATATATGTATTTCAAATAGAAATATTCTAATGTATAGGGATATTTTAAAAATTCTTTTAAATAACGTTTCTTTTTATCTAATTTAGAATATTACGACCGCAGTGTTACGTCTTATGTGTCTTTTAAATAGTTTTTTATATATAAATAAATAATTATATAATGTTGTGCGATACTCAGAGCTACTCAAAGACAGCAGACACACAAAACGACTATTTCTTATTCAAATTCAATCCTTTAAAATTTGCACTCAACATTGATCCTTCTTATAAGGTCAATAGAGTCCAAATTATGGAAAATAACTAAATATGTTTATACATATAATTTATAAATATAAAAGTGTATTGCATCTGCGCGCGCCATTGCGTGTCTGATGTGTGTGTATGTCCGTGTGTCGTTTATGGCGGCAAGTTCATTTGCAGGTTCTGCAGATACGCTGACGTTGAGTTGAGCAAGCCAATACGTTGTTTCTGTTTACGTTGTTCTGTCATCTGGAATAACAAATACAAATTTAGGCATTTTTTCGTTACATTTCATATTATAAAACATATTACATTTATAGAAAAGAACTTCTTGGTCTTGCAAAAAATGGGTATAATATATACACATTTTGAGCTTCTAAAGTCATGATTTACGTTATTCTGTGTAACGCAATTTTCAAATATCTTTTACTACTCAACTTACTCAACTTGAATAAATAAATCGTGTATTATCTCTATATATTAAAAAATTAGAACAGTCAATTCTGTACATGAAGGTACATATAAAAAAAATTCTGTACGTATAAAAAAAATGAACACTTTAGGAATTAGGTTAGAATTATAGAAGCTCAGTTTAAGGTAATTTTAGTAGGAAAAATAACATCTTATAATTTTTAACAAAAAAAAACCGACGTTTTCAAATTCAACTGGATCTCATAATCAGACTGTAACCAAGCTTTCATGAATACCTTTTCAATAAAAAAAGAATCATCGAAATCGGTTAGGTGGATGTAAAGTTATTCGTCCTCGTGTCGCGTAGATATTTAATGCAAATTTAAGACGTGTGATTTTTTTATAGATATCATTGTCAAAATAGACCAAATTAAAATGGAACTGCACGCGAAGCGCTAGTTAACAGATAAAAAAAAGAATCCATCAAAATTCACCAATTTAAATGTTCTGAGACAAGCATAAAAAAATATAGTTTAGTTGATAACTTCCTCCTTTTACAAAACTCGGTTAGTAAACATCTACATAAACACAATCAAGTTCCGTTATTTATTCGCAAGTAAACCTATATTACAAAATTTGAATGAATAAATGACTATCTTCCTATGTGATTTAAGCACAGTTTCCATGGACGTCATTGCGGCGTTGTACCTGGTCGCGCAGGTCGGTGAGCAGGCCGGTGAGCGCGCGCACGGCGGCCTGCGCGCGCTCCAGCTGCGCCTGCAGGTTGCGCAGCTCCAGCTCGCCGCCCTCGCCCTCGCCGCCGCCCACCAGCGACAGCGCGCGCAGCCGCGGGAACCACTCCAGGTTGTTGCTCTGCACGTACATACACATATACACGCTGACTACACATCAGCTGTTCCAACCGAGCCATGGACCTGGCTCGTAGGCTCATTATTAACAAAATATAACCTGCAATACATCTATAATCGAGTATATTTAGTAGATACATTTTGGAAACCTTTCAATGACTTCTGTACCTGTTCGTCCAATAGTTATTAAAATCGATACGCCGACCTATAACTAGTTAAACATATCGCGAAAGTACTTTTCCTCTGCGCGGCCACAAGATATTTTATAACGGGGATTGTTACTATGAACTATGAAATTATGGTTAGTCTTGATATCCAGTCGCTGTTCACCAGCATATCCATCAGGACATTGACAAGAAGGTTCGAAACTGCACTATGTCTACCTAGGTATACATGTGTCATCGGTACGTAGATGACACTTACAATTTTATTTACGGAAAATATTTATAAATTCTCAAACCACCTCAATTCTATAATCAATAATATTCAATTTGTAATGTACTACTGGCAAATAATTCCTTAGCTTTTCTTTATTTTTTAATGACTAAAAAATCCTAATGGCTGAGTAGTCTATGCACGGTAATAGATATCTAAATTGCAAATCTCATCACCACTCTAAAATATCAGGCAAATCTATGTCAAATATCCCACCACCTTTGTGACGCTTAACACCAAGGGGATGGACTTCGACAGGTGATGAATGTCCTTCATCAGAACAAGCCGCCAGTTCCCAACCACCTTTTTCAAAAGACCAACAATCCACCCACACCCACCCAATTTTTGAGACTAGTAAAAAGTAATATCGAGATCAAACTATCGAGAAACGATCAAATAGGTTGAAGGAACACCGATGTCTGCCACTGATGAAAAATGAGCATGAAGCTTTGTGTGAGCATACAGCGGTTACGCCCAACTATTACATTAGGTTTGGTAAATCTCACATGCTCGCTAGGGAGCCTCCTAATGATTCGCGAGGTTATTGAAATACAAAAATATCTTAATTTCTATAGATATGATGGTTTGCAAAATTTACCGTTACCGTCGTACTGAAGTGTGTCAAATCCACAACACCAGGGGGCAAGATACCACCACCTCAGTCTACTACTGCAAAATACTAGTCGTACTGCAAAATACTAGACGGAAGGCCATCGTAGGTTTGATCCCCAATCAGTATTTTAACACTAGGTTCACCTTAATCATGGAGTGCACGTAGCTCTCGGGGCCGGTGAACTCGGTGGGGTCCTTGACGCGCACCAGCACCATGAAGTACAGGTAGTGCCACATATTGTGCTCGCTCTTGATGTGTTCCTCGAACGAGACCGTCTTGTTGTCGAATGCTGACCTGTTCAACCCTGTACACAACGACTGTTTATACAACAACTATATATATTATTACAAGAATTCTGCTGAGTGGTTTTTTAGGTTCTAGAGTCGATATATTAACTGACCTAATTTTATTTTATTATATCGTTCATATACAGAATTGACTTTTCTATCCTTTTATTATGTATAGAGATTACTATTGATATTAATACGTATTGATTCCGCACTCGTAAAGCTCTGTGCGAGTTAAACGAGTATAATGTCATAATTACAAAAAAAAAACTTTATAAAATTCATACAAGAACAGATCTCGAGTGGATGAATTACTTTCGTTACTTCGTTATGTGAGTGCGGTGAGAATGGGAACTTAACACTTAAGTTCCTTCTGCGTATCCTGCTATATGCGGGATATAGAGTAAAGCTAACAAAACATACCACATATAAAACATGTGTTCTTTAATATAAGTTCTTTCTGTTGCTTCTCGCTACGGAGGTCCGCGAAGGTATCGATGATGACACCGAAGATGAGGTTCAGCACGATAATGATGACCACGAAGAAGAACAGGAGATCGTATACTACGCGCGCCACAAACAACGGCTCCTGGAGAAATAGAGAATAATGAGTCGCTATTCCAAATAAATATATACGGGGGAAACCGCGAGCAGGTCGCTAGTATAAAATAAAATGTGTCATACTAACAAAACTAGCCGGCGCACGCAGTATATCACCTATACCGCCGCCATTCCTCAACCCTTGGTTCAATGTAGTCACGATGCACATTATTAAGGAATCGCAGGATCTCTCCCGTACGTCTCCGCCGACGGACACGAAGCGTTGTGGGCGGGAGTACTTGCTCGATAGCGGGGCCCCAGGGCTCGAAGGTGCTTCGCAAGTCCCCTCAGTGCATTCTGACCATTCGAAACGGGGGTCGTTATCATCTGTGCAGAAAGAAGAGTTTCATTGTTGGTTTTTATTTGTGACTAATATGTAGGGAAATGGTTAAGAAAAATATGGCAGTGTTATAGTTTGGTTTTATATAATATTTTATTATAATGTAAAACCAAACTATAACACTGCCATATTTTATTTATTGTACTAAAATACATAATAGACAAAAATATTAAAAACAAAATCGTGTACAAAGGTCGAGTTAATTATTAATTAATAAACAACGTCATCAAATTATTAGCTCCTGTGTATTTTTCGAGTAGAGAAACGTAATAAAAATATTTTGCAGATAATGGTAAACCAAAAAAATATTTTTAACCTTTTATATTTTAACATATCGTGAAATATAACAAACATCGTATTTCATTATAACATGTTAGCTTCAAGCTGTATGTCACACTGTAGCAGGGGTAGGGCAGAGGCGTCAGTGTCCACGTTCTCCACTTTCCACCTTTAACTGAATTATTCCGTGTTGAGTCGCAGTTCTCGTCATTTTTGTCCTATCAGAGTGGAAAATGAAAATATTTCACTTGTATAGATCTCAACTTACAACCATCGCTGCCCCATATAGTGAGAGTACTGACCGTCCAACCGGTCGACGTTGACAAGGAAGTGGTCTCGGAAGAACATGTAGCCTACGATAGAGAACATGTAGACCAGCACCAGCGCCAGGACGGCGGTCAGTAGAATGGACCGCCCATTGCGGGTCACTGATCGCATCACATTCAGCAACGTCTCTTCGCGGTACACTATGTCCAGGAGCTGATAATCAAAAAATATATACTAATTAAAAAAATTAAAACATATTTCGTTATGATAAACCTTACGCTCCAGGTTTTGATTAACCTTCCAGTTTCATCGTCAGGTTCTCGTCACCAAGAAAAAATTACAGACGCATCTAATGAAAACGAATTCAATAGTTTTACTAAGAGACCATCCCAGAATTTTATTTCCTAATCGGGATCTAATACGTTATTACCAAATTTTCAATTTTACGAAAACTGCATCCCATGGGCAACTGACTTTCTTAACACTAAGTCCCATGAGCGTACGCTGCTTTATGTAGGATATAACGTGAAATTAGAAAAGGTAAAAAATATTAAATCATCACCAAAACAGAGAAGAAGAACGGATGACAGCATATGCCCAGGAAGCAGAACGCGAGGTAGACGCCGTGGTAGAGCAGCTCGGGGTCCGTGATCACGTTGCGCGTCGACTTGGACAGCGTGCCCTGGTTGCCCATTATGCTCACCAAGTGGATGCCTTTTACTACTATCTGCGAAAAATAAACAGATTTTTAAAAAACCTAAAATCAAATCCGTACATCAAACTACAGCAAGGTTAGAGCGGCGACTACTCGTTAATCATATTGTACTATTGATAGCGTAATCAAACAATGATTGAAGTATATGTAAAAGTTAATGTAAGCATATATACATATGTATAAAATATTCAAATAAATCTTTTTGGAAAGTGGATTAAGTAAAGAAATCCTATGCCTACCGGTATTTATAAACCGCTCTCAAGTCTGAAAAGAATCTTGAGATGCCGTTTTCAGTTTTAAGTTACATATCTTATTATTCATTTTATTTCATAAATCACTTACTCCTATCAATATGTCAAACAAAGCTATGTAAGGTGTTATAGACATGATTGATTTAACTTGATTTAATTTAAAATGTCACCGTTTATGTCGATCCTTATCCAAATTTAACTGTATTAAATTTGGATAAGGATCGACATAAAGGGTGGCATTTTAATTTCTTCTTGTTACATGGATTGCCAATACTAGATAACTAGTCTCTTTCTGTGTCTAATGTGCTATATACAAATACCTAGTTGATATATTTTTGATATTATATTAAGAGCAAGCCTCCCAACAGACCACAACGTAAACCTGAGGTCGGCTGAGAATATAAGCATCACGATGGTGTTGGATCATCGAAGATGGACCCAATGTATTCGAACTTCCTAAAACCGGCAAATTCTTATGTCTATTGTAATCAAATAAACCAAGACTCACAGTAAGCATCCCAAGAGTCCATAACGTAGGCTCGGGACCGGCTGAAAATATAAGTCTCACAATGGCGCTGGCGAGTAACGCGCGGGCACCGGAACCTCGCGGCAGCCACGTCACTAGCGCGCCCGCAGCGCCTGATGCTAGCCACACCACTAGTGACAGGTGTTGGCCTAGCTCTGGATGTAGAGAGTGGAGTTAGAAGTTGTTGTGACAAGAAATTTGATTACAGTGGTTGTGGTATAGGGGCATTACTAAGGAGGTATAATAAATAAATATTGACTAAATACAGTCCATATTTAACGGACTCGAGGAGCTGCTCTAAAACTCAACTCCGATTATTTCTTCTTTCAAGTTTTCCTCTGCGTATTCATAGAGAAAAAAATAATACAATATACTTCTTTCTTAGCAATGCTGTTATACCACAACCACTGGCTAGAAGAACACACACACACACACACACACACACACTTATACACCTCACATAACCATTACGCACATCAATTACTTTAATAATGTTCCAATTGTATGCTATATTTTGTAATTAATTGTTTGTTATAGTATAATTGCATGTTTTTATTATTATTATTTATTAATTTGTTTACTTTTAAATAATCTTTGTAATATATTAAGTTTACTCATACTTTATGAAACGACGCTTGTGAGGCGGGCGTTAATAACCGCCACACAGTTTATAACTAATGCGGTTATTATCGTTATAAGTTATTAAAAAATATATATATAGTGATAGCGAAAAGCTAAACTATATTTCGTTTAAGATAACTCACTCGGGCCAAATTTCAAATAATATTTTATTTGTGTATATATTCGATTCAAAATTTACCTAAGTGACAGCAAGGCTACTATTGTTAAGCTTATCGCATTTGGAAAATAAGATGAAATAATTAATTTAACGTATAAGGTATTTACAAGTAATTGACAAGTAAGCGTCATTTTTTTTTTTCATTTCTTCGCTGTGGAGTATAATAAGCAAAGCGCAGCGTTGAGTTCCGCCACTCAATTCAACACTAAGTTCCCTCTGCCTACCCTGCTGATACATAATGAATTTAAATATCAGTATATTGCAAAAAATAAACTTACTTGGATTTTCTTCTTGAAAAGGATAAAAGAAAGCAACGATAACGTTGATCAAAACGGCGAAGTTGAACAATATATTACTCCACAGCGACATGTAGGACGACACCCAGAATAAAAATGGTTGGCCTGAAAAGGTAAAAAATCTATACTAATATAACATCTTGCAAAATTTGTTTGTTGTTTTGAGAAAACGTCACCCAAAATGAACTTGCTTAACGCATACATGGCGTGCGCCGACACAACATTATGAGATACACAAAAACTATCTTTAACAAAAATATTGTTCTTTTAATAATGTTTAAAAAAGTGCGCAATGTTTGATGGTATAAGTTGAGCAAAAGTAACCATTTCAATTAATTTACTTTAAATTTATTTTGTTAATGTATTTTTTATATTTTGATATTCATCCTTATGAACATAAATATAAAAGTCAATTTTAGCATTTTATCTAGATTGAAATTATAGTTTACTGTATAACATTCTCATAAATAATTAAGGCGATGTCACTGATTCGTAATGACTTAGCCTTCGAGCGGCATAGTATGACCGACGCAAAGGGGCAGATGGCGTTGACGGTTTTATATTTTCATACATCTTCGAACTATTGTTAATTTTTACGTAATTATTTGCTGTTTATAATTAATTTAAAGTACACTTTGGTTTTCTTCTTCTTTTCTTGGTGTGGTGTAAAGTTTGGTCCTACTCGACATTGCCCGCTACTTTTTATTTAATGTTTATCTATACTATTGAAAACACATATTGAAAACTTTGTTTAAACGCTAAGATCTCTGGATCTACTGGTCGGATTTACTTATTTAGGGTTTTGTTTCAAAGCTACTTTTTTCAGAAGTGCTATAGGGTATATAACATTATGGTGTATGTATAAGTTAGCCAATAATAATGAACGCCATCGGATTGCTATAAGTGCGTGAGCTGCAAATATAGTAAAATATATAGTACATTGTATGGAAAAATGTTCTATTTTATTAGTTCAAAAAAAAGTCCACGATTATATATCACGGTATATCTATCTCTTATAAATAAGTCACAATAAGATATTTTTTGACAAAAAAATAATTGAAAATTGCAAGGTGATATTTCAACATTTTTTATTTGATAAAGATATTGAAACTTATTCCATCATCAAAGAATTCTTATGAAGAAATGCTTAGTCTTTTATAGCATGTAATTTGAACGTATACTTTTTGAGAAAATGTAAATTTTAAATAATTCAACACTCCGTTTACGGCCGCAAGCAAAGACACGAGTCCAGTGGGGGGCGCCCTTGCCGCCGATTTCGTCCTCGCAAGCAGCCATGTTTGTACTTACCTACACTTTTTCAAAATTGTTGATTATCTTATGGAAAATGCTGGAATGAAACAATTATAAGTGGTATGCGAGCGAAGCCGCGAATAGGCCGGTGGTTATAGTATAAATAGTAACGATTTTATTTTGACATTTATTTACAGCAATATATTTACGCGACCGGGTTTCTTGGATATCTAAGATTGATTATGTGTAAATATATTTGAAAGAAGTTCACATTTCGTTTCTTTTAGTGAGTAATATAAATATTGTAAAAAATAACAGTCTAAATAGAATACTCCAAATTATAATTTTTCCTACCATAAATAGATGATGATAATAGATAACGTTAATGACACTATATAGAAGTGTGAACGTGAAAGGAACAATAAGTGGTACCTCGCAGCTTCTTCTGCCACTTCATCTCGTGGAAGAGGTTGTCGAGGCGCGAGAAGAAGTCGGCCACCTTGCTGCCCTGGTCGTCGCGCTCGGCGCTCTGCAGCACGCGGTGCTTGCTGTCCGCCGGCAGGTACTCGCAGATCTCCGGGATGGGGAACACTATTTGCTCCATACTGCGGTCCGTGCGAACTATCTGAGGACAAACACAGCTCAACCGACCGCACGCGCCCCGCAGCGGCGGCGGCGGCGGCACGTGCGGCGCCGTACCTCGATCTGCGCGGTGTGCGTGCGGTAGTACTGCAGCGCGGGCGCGGCGGGCCCGGCCGGCGACGCGCGCACCAGCGCCGCCAGCTCCTTGTTGTGCGCCGCCAGCTGGTGGCACAGGATGTAGATGTTGTGGCCCACCTGCACGCACAGTTATATAAGTACTAAAACAATATAACAATATATTTTTTAAACAATTTTTTTGTGGCCACAGTGACACAGGTAACTGTGAGCATCACATATTCTTTGATTCTCATTCACGGGGAATAAAATATTTAATATTTTAATTTCTTCGCTTTGATAATGCCTCTCAACAAGTAATTCCTTTAAAAAATCGACGGAAAGTAGGAATCAGAAGGGTCTTGACCCTATTATCTGTGGTTCCCAGGTTTATTCCATCTGCTATGTGTGTACAAGAAAAGGGAAAAAATTAAACCTACATTCTAGATAGGCCGAAACAATATTTAAGTACTAACTTCCTTCGGCGACACGCCCTGAACGGGTGAATCGTCTTCTGAATCGGAATCCGCATCCATAGAGTTCTCTTGGTGGAAGGCGGAGCACGCAACATCTACCTAGAAAAGAAAGCGGATATATATTTTTTATTAATATATCTGTATGATGTTTTTCACATATGACAGGGAGGTTACCCGTGTTAAGATACTCCGTACTCCACTTTCCGCCCAATTCTCAAGAAATTACGTGTTAACTTAACGCCGCGCTTTATCATGTTACTATTATTGACATTTGCAATTTATCATAATGTTTCGTTTGACTAATTCATTTGATAAATTTAAGTTTTGCCATTTAATAAGTAATTTAAGAGAAGCAATAGACTATAAGGGATTTGACAGTATTTCACAATAATGATATGCTGGTAGTAGGTTCTCCCTGCACGGCCGCAGTGTAAAGTAAAAAAACGCACCAGCTGCTTAGGATTCATATTGTACAGAATCCTCTCGGCGTTGTTCTCCGAGTCGTTCCTCGACTCCATTATAGCGAGCAGGAGCTTGGAGGCATTGTTCTTTAGCTCGAGAACGAGATCCATGCGCGTCTTGCCGAGGGGGTTGATGTCGTTCAGAATCAACGCGGTTATGATGTCGAGACCGTTGCTCTCGTGTGTCGCTATACAGTTCTGGTTTTCGTGACAGGGACCTGGGTAACATTTTTTTATATGTACTAGTAAGATCGTTTTTGCGAAGTAATTATAAAAATATGAAGATACGAAATTAAGCATTACTTTTTAAAGTGATGGCTAAAAAGTACAATTTAAAATTTTCACATTTAAATAATATGCTGTTACATTTTTAATATTATTGGGGAGTTGAATTGTTACCCTGACAATACTCAGTAAGTGTCTCCAATGTCTGATTAATGAGAGTCACGTTCCCTTCATTGATATAGAGACCGAGCAAGCCCAGTCCGCCTGTGGTGGACCCGCAGATGCAGTCAAGGAACATCAGGGTTTCTGACACTAGGTTGTAATTGGATTTGTTGTTTTGATTGCGGAGTAGGTTCTGAAAAATATATACATTACAATTTTTTTTATAGGACGTAAATATTAGAGTGTGGTCAGGTGATATTTAAAACTTATAGAAAAGATATTTCAAATATATTAATTAAATTTACATTGCTCTAATGTGTGTGTGTAATCAGAGCTTATTTAGGATATAAACGAGACTAGCTATACCTGCTGCTGACTAGGTATAGCTGATGTGTCTCTGACTGTAGATACAAAAGTAATTATAAAACTAATAAAAATGTTATATAGCCTATTTCCTTCCTTGACTACACAACACAAAAACATTTTTGAATTCGAACGATTCCTCAGATTAGCGATCACACAGTCTTTGGCTTTGCAATATAATATATATACAGGAAATAAGAAAATGGATATAACCTGTAAATCTGGGTTGTGGTTTTCGCATAGCAGCTGAAGGAAGCGTAGTATGGGCTTCATAACCGCAACCTTCGCTGGTAGCACGTCAGCGTTGCCTGATTCTCGTTTTTTCTCCGCCATTATTTCTTCTAGTACTGTCGTGCCTGTTGAGAATATAATAAAAAAGATATGATATATGGGACCAGACTAGTGTTATACAGTTTGTTGAAAAATTTAAGAAAACCAATAACTTTTAAGAAAAATAAAAAACGTTGATTATTCTGGAGGAAATTAATCATTTATTTTATCTATTCGTATAGACAAAGTGTGACATTGTGATTGGCCGCTTATTTATAGTATAATTATACAAAAATAATAAGTATATTGATACCATCACATATCTTATAAGTTGTTACTGTACTATTAGTATAAAAAATGTGGCAAAACTATAATTAAATACGAGGTTGACATGGCGTAGTGGGACAGTACTTGACTGTAAACGCGATGGTTGTGAGATCGATCCTCACTAGTGGAAATGATTATATTTAAATTATTTTCATTTCACAATTTTAGTAGACAGGCAGGACGTCGAATCCCCCCACACAGAACGCAAAAATTTGGCTTTGCGCGAGGAACGGAGTGCCTTATCACTAACTTATCTCTGCTTAAAGCGTAAAGCTAAAAAATATAAATACCATGGGACATGGTGTGTATGTCTGAATAAGCGTGCACGGCGGCCGCGCACGCGCTTGCCACTTCATCGTCCATGTCCTCACCTACCACCATCGGGCCTACTGCTACCGGTTTACCTATAAATAAAAAACTTTTCTTTTGAAGCCACACGCTCTTGCTCTTGCAACGCCACATCGAATTTTCGATGTGGCATTTAGACAACGCGGCGTTGAATTCCACCACTCAACAAGCAAAGCCTCCAGAATACGGCGGAAAATGGGGAATGTAAGTGCTTGTATATCTATAGGCGAGACACAGCTTACCTTTTCATTCCAACGTAGCGTTTACTCTTAACAAAATTTTAAAGTACTTAATGTTTTGTAGTTATATTCGTTTATATCAATATGTATATGAGTGTTCCATATCTAAGTAGTATTAAAACAGGCTACTGACCATCAGCAACAGGTTTCTGTTTGTCTGTGGAGGAAGAACGCTTATCGGTAGCGCCGCTGGTACTACTGACTGCTAGCGATCTTATTTCCTGTTGAGCTTCACGCATTTTGTCGTAGAATACCTGAAATATGTTTAATATTCAAAAGTGTTTTGGAAGTTCAACTTAAAAATACACACACACACACACACACACACACACACACACACACACACACACACACATATA
>DWAP01001399.1:0-15952 GCA_018230625.1 Heliconius eleuchia
AATTTATAATTATTCCGTTATCATGTGCCCATTTAGTGATGTTTTCAAAGTCTGTCTGAATGTAGTTTTGTACAACAGATATATCTTTTGAGGCATAGGTCAAACACATATCATCCGCATACATGTACACCCGACACTTGTTTACAACGTTAGATACGCTATTTACGTGCATCAGGTACCCCACCGGTCCATAGACTGATCCAGTCGGAACACCTAGATTCACGTCCATATTAGTTAGTATGAACAGTACCTCTTCCTGCAAAGCACTGAAGTCGTCCAACAACAGAGCTAGCTTGTCCCTCTGCCTCGCGCGGTTGTGTCCACACACCTGTACCAACATGGCGAACGGACGAACGCAACGCACTAGAAAGTTCTCTACGAACTCACGCGCCTGAAACAAATACGTCGATTTTACTAATTGTATTAAGATTGAACGGTATTATTTCTTACAAATTATAGAGAAAAATTTACATCATGTTATAAGGATTTAGGACAACATTCTTGTACAAATAACAAAAATCCAAGTAGCTTCATAAGAATGGCTTAGTTTTCAGAGCGCTTGGTTTCCAAGAGGCGTGGGTTCATATCCCGTATGGAATTATGGAATAATACTTTAAGAAAAATATAAAAATATAATCTATTGTATTTAATATTAAGAAATCCCAGGTTTTCAAAGAAATTAAGTAACACGCTACCTACCGGTGGATTACCCCCACCCTTCCCACTCATAGCGGGTGGATTAACAAAACTCTTGACTGACTCCCTCAGTATATCAACAAAGGCACCAGGTTTCTGAGTAAAGAAGCTTTGCACCACCACCGCGGTGGAGGCCGGAGATGGATTCAAATATAGGAGTTGTAGAGCCGAGCGGGAAAGAATACAGGCCCTTTGACGACTGAACTCCATGAAGAAATCCTGTAATAGGGTGGTAACACAATATAAATAACATATATATTTTTTATTTCACACCAAAGTTTGCCTGCAAATGTAAAGGTTGTGGGTTCCATCTCCAACAGGGGCTATGATTAAATTTTTATTATTTTCATTTCCTCGCTCTTGTAAGAAGAGAAAGCGCGTCGTTCATCCATTCTCAAGAACTGAGATAGTTAGATAGTTGATACTGTCTTACTATCTCAGTTCTTGAGATACAGCCAAATGACTGACGGATAGACAGTGTGGAGTCTTAGTAATAGAGTCCTGTTTTACCCTTTGAGTACGGAACTTCAAAAAAAATAAAGAAAATCTCACCAAAGCAGTATGAAAATTAGTACAGGATGTAATTTTCCAAGCATGTCTAAGTCTCGATACTAATTCATCAAAGTACTGTAGTGCTTCGAGACGCGGCTTAATGCGAGTGTAGCGTGGGAAGGTAGGCGGTAGCAGACGCTGGTTGACCATTGGCTCGAAACCCATTGGATTTGGTTTATTTGCTGAAAATTTTAATATATTTGTTTTTATATTGTAGCACTATACGCAGAGGGAATCTAGTGTTAAGATATCCTGTTCTTCATGTACCGTCCAATTTTCAATTTCGTTACCAAAGCGAAGAAATTAAAAATATTAAGCATTGGGGGTATTTCATACCCCCAAGTGGGGATTGAATCCACATCCATCGTGTTTGCAGTCGCACACTCGTGCCCCTGCACCACGATCGACGGCATCACTTTATATACACAAAAAAAACAACATTCAAACATAGAGACAAATTATGTATGAAGTTAAAATTAAAATATTTCTTCAATAAATACAAAAATATTTACAATTCTCAATAGGCTGTGTTCCTTTTCCAACTGTTTTGATGATGACCTTCGTCATTTCCGAACAACCATTCAAAAGAGCCACACAGTCTGTACTTGATTGGGAATCTCTCTTTGTTATTAACAATAAAGCTTGGTAGAACATTCTAGTAAACCGGATTCTGGCTGCCAGAGCTGCCCATATTTCACTAGCCTGGAAAGTTGTAAGCATAATTTCATTAAAATGTGTTGTAAAATTTTAAAAGCATTTAAGAATGTTTTCAAATGTAAACACAGTGTAAGGTCTCTTTATATCAGTACTTTTTGTTAACTGTACAGATGATTTTTGGCAAATAAACTATTCTTATTATTATTATTATTGATATACACTGAAGAGACTGTGTATTAAATATAGACAAAAAGGCAATATCTGTTATTTTAAGATATAATAATAAAGCATTACTATAATAGTCTAAAAAATAAAAAAAACTGTATAAAAATAAATTTTAATAAATATTTTATATTCCTATGTGGGGCTCAAACCCACAACCAGTTGATTTTACAATCACACCTTGTGCCCTTGGGCCATGATTGACCTCAAAAGAAATATAAATTCTATAAATACTACCAAAATTACATTAGCAACATATTATTTATACTGTATATCTTTAACGCTATGAAATAAGATTGTCATCTTATGGCAGGTAAATGTGCAAAAATAATAAACAAAAAATGTAAGCAGATGCAGTGTAACTAATTTGGGCAACTTGGACAATAATGTTTATTACTTACAAGAAGACAATTATTTAAATAAATAATAACTTATGGATTTCTTACTATATGTGTATAAAATTAACTTAAATTGAAAGTGAAGTAACTTAAAGATAGTGTAATAAATCAAACTTTATCTTCCAAATGATCACACAAGAAATGGCAACACTCTATTAATTGGCAATTAAAAAAATATTACAAAAAAACTATTGTATTATTATCATACCTCATCTTCAAGGCTTTTGGCCTTTTTATTTAATTCCTCCTCTTGTTCCCGTAACATGGCTATACATTTCTGTTCACTAACTTCCTGACTAGCATCATAGGTGTTACCTGCTTGTGGATTTGAACCAAGACGGTATCCATATCCCATTGGTAAAAAATCTTCTTCTTCAAACACTTGAGCTCTGTAAAAGACTTCAATTGTTTATTGTTTACCAATTTTTTTTTATTGAGTTGTTATGCGCCAGACTTTTGTTGTCCATGCCTTTTTTATACTTAATTGACAACTGTTGTTTTTTGTTTTTTTTTGTGAAGTGGACGTTAACTACATCTTGAATGGTCTGCATTTCCTTTTGTCAAATCCAAGTTTGTGGCTGTTAATCATGTTGAAAAACCAAGAGAAACTATTCACTCAAAGCTTTTTATTTGTTTTATTTATACAATAAACAAAGTGAGTAAAGTAAAATTTCATCTGATTTTTTTTTGTACAAGACTTTCTGCTGGAATTTGGGTCATTGCATGTTGTACTTAATACTGTATTAAAAAAAATAAAGAAGAAACTTACTTTTTTATACAATCTCTAATACAATCCAGTAATTTGTATACAGCAATACAATATGCCTTCAATGGCTTATCAATAATAGTATGGGGCTGATGTAGATATATGTTTGTGAAAACTGTCTGAGCAAGAGAATGACCTTCCAGCCAAGAGACAATACAAGCCATAGTTGAATCTATAACACCTATTATCTCACTTGGCTCTAAGTTGTCTATTTTCAGTTTACCACACTGGAAAATTCAAAAAAATATTATTATTAGTGTTTGTTTTCATTAATCCAGAACATTCTTTTTCTGTTGAGGTAAAGAACACAACAATATATTTTGTCTTGCCAGAGGAAAGAGTTGAAAATAGATCAATTCCCAGAATAGGAATCAGGCCCATAAACATCTATTTTTAGTTTACTACACTTAAGAACATATTCTTTATATTAAATAATTTTCAAATTTTAAAGATTGACAGAAAAAGGCTAAGAGAATCCAGCAAACAAACTTCTTAGCATTTAAGGTATGAGTGTGTAAAAGTGTTGTTCGAGGGTGAGGAGCTCAGTACCTGGGACTTGCAACCAAAGTACAGTTTTGGACTCCTTTAAATGTACATTCAAATTTCTCATACAAATTGAAGACACTAAGTGTGTGTGGTAGAATTTAATACCACAATATTTATCTTCAAATGAGATAAAAATTATTTGTAACCCTATGTGGGGTTTAGACCTATGGCCACAAAGATGTTAAATATGAATCATAAATATACTTTACATTGTAATTTGATAAAAATACAAAATACTAACTTCAACAGCTTGTTGGAAATTTAGAGGTTTTGGATTGCCTCTGTTACATAACATCCCTGCATCCATTTTTGGATCCATCATTTCAATGGCCGACATGGCTTCAAATAAACCAAATAGATGTCCATCATGAAGTAACTCACCTAATTGTAGATCTAAAAAATTATATTGTGATAAAATTAGTTTATGTTTATTACTCTGTATTTAAATTAATTTACTTATAATAATATGTTACCTTGAATGTTTTTAAAGAACTCTGAAGTAACATCAACCCAGTTATAGGTGACTTCTGGAGATGTTGGTAATGATTCCATTGTCCTATTAACAAACACAGTTAACTAGTTTCATTTAGAAGTATTAATTAAAATGTTAAAAATAAGACAATCTTCTTGCCATTGATTATTATATTTATTTTGCTACATTGACATATATTTATTAATATATCAATAAGTTTTATATGCAAACATATGTTTATTTTAGGCATATAGTATAAACATAATAATACTTGACCGTAGCGTTTGGCGCTTCGTTCTCTCTGACTACCCCGCTAGGGATAAAGCTTAGAGCTAGTATAGTATAGTATAATAACACTTAAAATTATTAATATTATTCGCGAGAAATGTACATGGTAACTAGTGCCGATTACAGACAGGTGAAAAAAGATAAAGTAACACTGGAGTCAGAAGCGAAACTTATAAAGTATGTACAATAAAAATAACAAAATAAACTTAATTATGCATCAATATCAATACTAAAAATTAAAACAAAAAGAAATAAAGATGACATGCATAACTACTAACCCGTCACCATCACAAAAATCATCATAATAATCCATTATTAAAAGCAAAATAGTATATATTAATAATAAAACTATATATTACCATTTAATTTAAAATGTATTTATATAGAAAAACAATTCAAAATACTACAACGTGATAAATATAAATTCGAAGCCGCTATTGACAGTTAAAGACAGACAGCTCCCGGTCGCTAAAAATCAAAAGTCAAATAGACAGACCATAACAGATTATTCAAGAATATAGACGATAAATTTATTTAAAACTGCACACAAATTGGAAGTTAGACCTAATTAAACTCAAAAATAAATAAAGTCTATATTTTATTTTGTATAAAAAATGATATCATTCTTAGATAGATTTTTTTTAATAATCATGCACTAAATTCTTCTTTCATAATTCAAAATATTTTAAATTTTGTGATAAACTTTCGTTTGTTATTTGTTTATAGAATGCCTTTTTTTACAGATTTTTATATTGCCAATCAATTATAATTCAGTTTACAGGTATTGATGAAAATATTTATATATGTGCAATTTTATAATAATTGAGATGAATACGCATAGAAAAACATGTGTTTGTGAATATTGTGACTAGTGAACCAAACGCAAGGTTTTCGATATAAGTGAGTATCTGAAAACTAGGTTCCCCTAAACATGCCCTATGCACTGCCTATGGTATGTGCGGGATACAGCGTAAATATAAAATAACCATTTCATACATGCGCTCCGGAGTCACCATGATTTGATGATTGATTATTAAGTCGGTGAAAACCACGTTTAATGTTTACGTAAGCGTAAAAGGGTGTCAAAAATAACATCGATATAAATAGGATAGACATTGATGCAAATTTTAAAACGCTATGCTATTTTAAATAATAACTTATCATGATTCAATAAAAACTCCATATGTAATAGTTACCTTTTTATTTTCAAAAAAATAAATAATTTTATTAAATCTAACTTAAATAACATTATATATATTTTATGCTATTTCCAAACAATGGTGTTTTTGTTGTTTCTATACTATCCGTGACGGGGTCGTATACATCTGCATTTAGTTGAACTTGTTCAGTTGTAGTCTGTGGCTCTGTTTGTAGAGCTGGCTGTGCGCCGCCAGGTTTTGAGAGACCGACACCACCAGCGCCCATGTCCATACAGTCAAAATGAAGAATCTGTTAGGAAATGCAAAAAATCTTTATATGTACGAACATTCTTAGTGAAAAACTGAACTACTGAATGAAAATGACAATAATAATGACAAAAATTTAAATTCTTTAAATTTATACCTAGGTACTAGAACAACAATATACGATTTTGTATTGTGTTCATTTTTAAAAAAAGTTGAAGCTACTTACAACAACAGGTGCTTTGTCGATCCTAGTGTCCATATCCATACAAACATGCAGTTTTTGATCCACAAGTGATACATCAAAGAGCCTGATGCACATGTCCATCAGACCAGGTGGTAAATAAGGTACGGGTATTGGTATACAAAATGGCGGTGGATTACGTGCTAAAAATAAGAAAATGTTTATTTAAAATTAAGTTACTAAGTTAATCACTGGATCAGCTTAGTCTCAATGTCATTCGGGGGATAAAAGCATAATAGAAAATTAAATTACAATATTATTCATAAGTCAAAATCGAAAATTTCTTTATTATTCCAAAATATTTATTTAATTTACCGTTATTTTTATTTTTTAATTATATAGCCAATATAGGTTAATAGAATTTTATGGTGTAGTTTCTAAGGTAAATGTTAGTAAATAACAGAACAACTTACTTGAGAAACTGTTGCGAAATACGCTTGCATTATTCATACTAACTTCCAAATCAAAAGTTGATTCAATTGGCTCGTATGTCAAGTCAGCACATGCTAAATAAATATTGATTCAATTAATCATCTCATTACAATAAATCGCAAAAAAAATTAAAATTTGAATAAATTTCAAATACTTGCTTCGTCTGTCAAAATTAAAAGACTGTATTCGAACTCCAGTACAGCATTTACATTTTAGTTGTTCACACTGACACGGCCCGCCTCTGAAAGGTAGTCTCAACAGCCAACCAGGCTTGTACCACGGTCTAGGTAACATCCTTTTGATTGTCTGAAATATATTTGAGAAAATTGTACAGTACAAATCTACACTATCTAATTTAAGTGACACTAATATATGGAGTTACGTGTTTATGTACGTGTTTTTTCCCTGCCGCGTCGTGGCCAAAATTCGAATACTGCATGCACTTCGTCTAACCAGGCCAAGGAAAAATTTATACCGTTCTTCATGAAAACAAATTCCTACTTCACAAAGAAAGGTGATATATTTTAAAAAATTATACTTAAAATAATATATATTTAAAAAAGGACAACGAAAATATATTTTTAAAAAATCATCATAATAATATCTACTCATAATATGTATGATGTATGACGTTGTAAGCTATTAATGTTAATTTAATTTAGATGACTTTAATGACTGTGTTGTTTACAATAAATTTATCATTCTCTCGTATGTGATGACATACATACATAAAAAATGACTTGTCGAGATTTTCGAAGAATTTTTATGTATTTATAGAAAAATTTTATTGTTTGGTTATGTTCTTTAAGTTTTGAAAATAAACAATATGCCGCTCAGTCAGGACTCAGGAGTTCACTAGTGGCATAGGAGCTCAAGGGTGCAACCGTAAACGAGTTGTGGGTTCGATTTCCAATCTATCTCAATTAAATTAATTAATAATATTTTCGTATCCTCGTTCTGGTAACAAAGCACGGCGTTAAGTTCTGCCACTCAACATGTATTGCCTACAGAATTCAGCGGAAAATGGGGAACGGAAGAGTTTTAATGGGAACGTTTTAACTTAACACTAAGTTCCCAGCCCCCTCTAACTACCCAGCTATGTGCAGGATATATAACTTTAAAAAAAAACCTATTATATTGTATATAACCTATATATTGTATATACCTGGAAAATATGTATTAAAATAAATGTTGCGCTTGAAAAACATCTTATAAAAAATACATAACATATGTAATAATAAAATTACCTTATTGGTCTGTACATCGTAGTAGACCGAGAAATCTGTAACATCCATAGAATTATCTTCTTTTATGGTATCCAAGTACAATATTCTCTTTCTTGAAGCATTTTCTAAAATAAAAATGTAAGTATTTTGTAAGTATTTATATAATTGTGTACATATTATAACAATCAGATCATATTATACCGTACTTGCTAATGTAAGATTTTGCACAGTAAAAGGAGACAACCTGTGATATGCTATTGTGACTGTGTATATTAATGTCCTAAATATGTCAACAATAACTTGCTTATAACTTAAAACATTTTTAAATTATTATATTCAAATTGTGATAGCAAAATGTTATATTAATTGATTGTTTTATAAAAAAAATTATAAAAAGCACTTACCACAATTTACAAAGGCCACTATAAAAAACAAGAAACATGTCACCACTTTCGATTTCATGTTGGACATACAACAATTTGGTCGATTGTTGTCGTCTCAAGGGACACTATACAAATGACAACATATTGATATTCGGTAACTTATGTCAATACAAACAGATTAAGGTTCGATAGTTATTGTTTGTATGCAAGATGTGCTGTGCACAAGCGCAACTGGCTAGCGCGACTTTCTAGAGAGAAACTCCTGCGCATACGCACCACTACTGAACCTCATTAAATATCCATTTATATCTTTTGCGTTGGTCTAAGCAGTTTCTCTTTCATTAAATAGACTATTCTAAAAGGAGAGTTAACTAGGAATAAATGGCTTAAGTAATGATCTAAATTAGAAATTCAGTTTGATTATTAATGATTAGAGAAAATGTGAAAGAGTTGAATAAAAGTCATTATAACAATTTTACGTTTAATAATATAAAATAAATTATTATTACTAGAATTATTACGGATATTAAACACGTTATAAATATTAATCGTCAAATATATCAAGTAATGATTTCACAACATTTTCATCATAATCTTCAATATCATCTTCACCAGCATCGACAACAGCATCTTGTCCACCAAGTGGATTTGGGATCGATATGCCACCATTTTCATCTGGACTTAACATTGTTATGCCATTAGCTCCCATTCTGCAAAAGATTAATTTTATAAACGTAGTTTAAGAACTATACTTTACGTAGCTATAATATAAACGTAAAAGACTTATCGTAATATATATATGTACCTCAAACAATCAAATACGAAGTCAAACAATTGGAAATTACGCCATTTTCCAGTCATCGCTAAACAAAAGTGAAAGTTCCTTCCCGGAAAGAATACGTTATAAAACTTTGCGCACACCTTTAAATTATTCAGTCGTGGTGGATTTATACATATTGGTCTTGGACTTTTTCCTAAAAATAAATATATTATTTATAATTGTGACATATAATAAAGTTACATTTAATATCAAATAAATATTCAACAATGATACATATATACATACCCGACAAGGAATTTTCGTAAAGAACTCTATCGTTCATAGACATAGCAACATCAAAAGCAAAATCTCCGGGGTGATAGGTAACCTTCATACAAGCTTTTTGGTTGATTAAATCCATTAAATATCCAGTGCAACACTTACAAACTCCCAAATTACAAACACAACGTCTTGATGATGTAGATGTTGAATTTTGTGCAGATCCCTGGTTTTGTCTCGCGTAGCGTGATATTGTTGCATTTTGTCTCAAATTAAGTTTGTCCAATGAAATTAAAGCACTATTAGGTACTTTAACATCTTCCAACTTCAGATTAGTATTATATCGATCAGACAACACTACAAATCATTAAATTTTGTTATCTATAGTATGTATTATTTTTTATATTTTAGAGATTGCGCTTACCGTTTCCATTTGAGTCGCCAAATATAGTCACCATAACCATTAAAATATATAATTGCATTTTGAATGTTTAACTCTAAGCGAAGCTTCGCGATTGCCGGTCTAATGGATAATAAGTTCGTCGCAATTCAAAACAACGGATTTGAACCGGTTCTATGATGGTAGCGAAATCTAATATGTATACCATCAGTAACTTTCACATGCACATATCTCATACACGACAATTTATCTTTTTTTTATTTTTCTATATTAACAATTACAGTTTAGTTACAAATACACTGTATACGTTCTCAGTATTTCACTAAAGCCAAGTACATAACAACAGCATTTTACATCCGTTTTTATAGGTCCTCGGAAGTTAAGGCAACGAACAGTGTAACACTACTTAATGGGAAAGTCTTATTTAGAAAGTAAAAATAATATTTAAGAAAATTTAATTTCACATAAATAACCTTACAGAATAATCAATATTTTAAAAATAAATATAAATGAAAATTTAACTATTATTGTAAGTCTCTGCCACCAAATATATCTCCGACGGCGTTGCCAATTGCTTCTAAAGGACCTCCGTCAAATAATCCGCCCTGTGGTGCCCCAAATATTCCGTTTTCACCGCCTAAAAGTGAGCCTGCAGCGTCTAATATAGTTCCATCGTTATTATTGCTACTACCAAAAAGATTTACAGGCTTTGGCCCCGAAGACACGGGCTTGGGTTTTAGTCCAGATTGTAATCCTGCTGATCCCAAACTAAAATAATATACACTAGTTATAATGGGAATATATTAAAATAACAAAGGAAGAAAGCGTCACCAATTAAACAATGAGAAAATTACGAATAAATACAGAATGCTAGCTCACCCGAAACATCTAAAGGATGCAGAATAAATAGGAAAGCTACCAATATCCGCATTAATGTCTAAGCAGGCAAATGCATTTCCATTTCGAATTCGAATATTACTTATTTCTGCGCAAACTCTGACGAATGGTGCTCTTCTTGGATTAAAACATATTGGTGGAGGATCACTAGCTGTAAGTGATAATATATAAGTGAAAATATATTTGTAAAATATTTTTTATTATAAAAAAACATATTACTAACCTGAAACTCGTCTACGTATGACAGTATTGTTGTTAACAGTCAGACGTACATCAAACACAAAATCTTCCGGAATGAAAGACATATTTCCACACGCTTTCATTTTAAATCTCTGTAGTATTGTACCAGTGCAACATCCACACTGTCCACCACCACAGGTACATGGAAATCTAGTAACTTGTCCGTCTAATACGTCGCTTTGATTTTCAGTGACATCTTGTAACACAGGTACTTGAGATACATCACTCGGAGCTGGTGTAGTCACTGCTTGTGTCGAAACTAATACAACTGGCTCGTCACTCACCACCGGTGATATTTCTGTAATAGATCCTTCAGATGCCTCGTTTTCTATATAATCTACATCATTCTCTTCATCTTCTTCGGCAACGTGAACAGGCAATGTAATTGTAACTGGCGATCGTAGGACCGGTGTGGGATAAATTGCTTGATTCCAGACGTTTCTAGGTACCTTTATCTTTATTACGTCATATAATCGATCTACTTTGTTTATAAATTCACCTGTTGCAAAAAAATTATTGAAATATATTTACAGCGCTGGTTTTAAGATAGGTGTAATAATATATTAAAATTAAATTGAAAAGACCTTTATTGAATTGAATAGTTTTATAAATCCATTTCGATAAATATTTACAGGTTTTCCTTCTTTTTTATATAAAATAAACATTGCTCACCATGTCTTGAAGAACAAAAGTGACAACAAAAAATCACTAATATAAACAACCTAAAGAAATACGACATATTTAAATAATTGACAATTTATATAACAACAAGTTCGTCAGGCTTTTCAGTTGGAATTGTAGGTAATCATGATACTTCCATCTATTTAACTGCTGTCCAGCAACAAAGTTTCGAACCTGGGTTACTTGCACGTTGAATGAGCGTTGTAAACAAGTTTTAAATTTTAATGCATGGACAAGAGAAAGTTGTTACTCGCCTTCGAATGACTATTGATTCTCGCTTTCGGCATCGAAAACGCGCGCTGCCTAAGTCATTCGGAATAACTAATTTACTCAAAAAAAAAATATTGAACAATAATTTATTCAGATATAAGATTATTTTTATCATTGCTATTATTAAGAGGAAAGTAAGGAACGAAGTGTCTTTTCTAAAACTAGGTTTCCACTGCCTACCCTGCTATATACGATATTCAGCTTTACTTTAACTTCACGCTTTATCCCTAGCGGGGTAGTCAGAGAGAGGCCAACTGGTATTCAGCTATAAACATTAAATAGATTCAGGCTTTATTGAGCGTGAATCCATTTAATTTAAATTTAGGATTATTTGTATATACTCCGTATTTGTTTTAACAAGGGCACTCTAAAATTGTTTATAAATAATATTACACGATAATTATACGTAAACTTTATAAATCTATGTTAAATTGTATATCGTTATGAAACTATATAATGGAATACTAATTTATAAATATACTGTTGAGCTATTCTTTGTTTCACCAAGTAGAGTCTTGTTTTATACTTCGCGGATTACTCTGATAATTTTTTTTACATCTCTATCTATCTCTTTGACTGTTACTTCAAAAAGTATATAATGAATAATATATATGTAAAAAACTAAGCAATATTTTAATGAAATATAAATCATTTCAGGTGCAAATTTTATTAGGAGCATAATATTTTGCTTATCAGACGATTATAAAGCTCGTAAAAACCAGTTAACTAAAACAATTTATGAGTAAAACTTTGTTTCGTACTCAAGGTATATTATATCATATATTATAGCGTACAATTTTAGTTTCGTAGTCGTAGATTTCATATAGAAAAATATTCATTTACGTGTACTGTATAGAATAAATCATTACATATGAATAAAGCATATATTCTTATTAAATTTTAAATACTATGTACAATATGTAAATTTATTTATTCTATACGTGTACTGTATAGAATAAATAAATTTACATATTGTACATAGTATTTAAAATTTAATAAGAATATATGCTTATATAATAAGAAAAATATGTATAAAAACAACGACAACTCAGTTTCTATTAATTTATTGCCTATTATATTTGGCAAAGAATTGAAGGAGAGTAAAAAGTAATTTTATAAAATATTTCTTTATTTATTGAAAAAATAAATAACTTAATAAGTAATATGACTATTTACACTGATAATAAATTAAGGTGGTATAGTAAATAAATAATTAGCTATAACTAGAGTAACTTTGTCATGCTACAGGCCAGAGCCCCCGCATCATTTTATTTTGCCTTCTCCGATCTTTTCTGCTTAAATCGTCAATGTCGGGAAAACTGTGTAAAGTTTCACTTAATGCGTCTAAGCCTAACAAATCGTCATAGTCACTCACACCTCTTACATTATGGGGCTTGGGTTCTTTATTTTTGTTTTGTCTTCTATGTCTGCCTCCACCGAATATTCCTAGTTGTTGTCCTACGCTTTCACCGATACCTGTTAAATCAAGAACATCTAAATCACCTAAGTGGAATCCTCGGTTCTTTTTCTTTGGTAAAGAAAGCCCCTCGTAATCATGTAATGGGTGGACATCTTTATGTGATCTATTGTCTTCTATAACGTTTTCACTATCTGCAGCATGTTCTTCAGAATTAGAATCTAAGCTTTGAACGATTTGAACCATATCTTCTTTATCATCATCATCTACAACGGTGGCAAAAGGAATGGTTGAATGTGGTTTTGATGTGATTGTTTGTATTTTTTCATAGTTCACTTCCTCATCATTTGGTACATTTTCATTTGTATCTTTTGTATCGGTAGGTATTAATTGTGTAACTGGCATAAGCGACAATTGGCCTGTTATATGAGCTAAAGACATTTCTAATCCTGGATCTTCAAACGATGTCACACTAGAGCTTGTAGATTCTGAAGATATCATAGGTGGTTGAGTGATGGGTATAACGTGATGCACTTCTGCGTTGTGGGTAGCTTCAATATTTTCATTTAAAGGTTCACTTATCTTCATATCAGCAACACTAACAGGTGCTGTTGAGGTGGAAATTGTTGAAGGTGTCGAGTTTTCGTCAAGTTTTGTAGTAGAGACAGTGGTAGTGCGTCTTATAGGCCTTCTCACTGGTCTTCGTGTAGGTCTACGATTTACGGGCCTAACCTTAACAGTTGTGTTTCTTATATTTGGCCTTGATGTTGTTGTTCTTGTAATAGGTCTTATTGGTCTACGTGACGGGCGGGGACGACGTGTCGTCGAAGTAGAAACTATTGGAGCTTGTTTATTTTTATTCTTATTTTTATTTCCCTTCTTACCACCCGACGTTCCTCCAAACAAATCACCCAATAAGTCTTCTCCTAAAAGGCTAAAGCCTGTGTAGTCTACACTTTCTACGCCATTGACAGCATCAATGCCACCTGAAATATTAACGCATGTATTTTAATACATTAGTTACTTGCTTCTAATTTTACTTACTTAGGCAGCAATACAGTTATATAGAAACGTTTTATAAAATATAGTTTACCGTCATCATCTTCATCATCATCGCCATCGTCATCGCCATCATCATCGTCGTCGTCGTCGTCATCATCATCCGCATCGAGTCCAAAATCGACATCATCATCATCATCATCATCGTCATCGTCATCATCATCGTCATCAGTATCCTTCTCATCCTGTGGCACTAATGGCAAAGGATCAGCTGGTTCAGAAATTACACCTCTGGGACCAAATTTAAAACAGGATACTCTAACTGCGGCTTCTACAGATTTTTTAGCTTGAAGCTCTAAGCCTAAACAAGCACGAAATTCTTCACCAATCCTCGCAATATTGTAAACGCGTCCACAAAACTTTGAAACACCTCCGGGGAGAGGCATACAAACAGGACTTGGTTTGCGGCCTGTAAAAAACAATTTTGTGATTAAAGAAAAATAAGATATACAATAAAAATAACAATAATGAGAAGAATTAAAAACTTACTTGAAAGAGTTCGGTTTGTAATGACTTTGTTACCGAAGCTGAGTGATACGGACATTTTGTCACCATTTAAATACATTAATGAAGCGCATCCTGAAAAATTAATCATTTTGTGAAGTATTTTTTTTTATCATATGATTATGATTATGCGGAGTAAGCGTATATAGGTAAGTATAGCCCCGGCGTTCCTTTTCATGTAACCTGACTGTGTGTACATATACTATACATTAATATAAATAATTTACAACCATCGATTTTAAGCATAAAAGTTTCAGACACACAATTTGTTAAAAGTGAAATTGTAACGTGTAAATACCTGGACCATTAAGATTTATAATAGGCACCGCAAAATCTCTGCAACAATTGCATAGAGCTTCTGAACATTTGCAAAATTTATTTATACTGTTGTCCTCTATTTGAATGCCGTCACTTGCTTTTTGAATTCCTTTTCTATTGTTTTTCTGACGACCTGAAACATATTATTGTTTTTTAGCTTCACGCTGTATCCCGCACATAGCAGGGTAGGCAGAAGGAACCTGGAAGTCTAGTGTGAAGACCCATTCCTATTAAGACGCTTCCATCCCGAATTGATTGTGGAACTCAAAGCCGCGTTTTAACTCATTACAAGAGCGAGGAAGTTAAAATATTAAATATTTCATTTCCTTGAGTGGAGATTGAACTCACAAACTGTCGAGCTTAAAGTCGCACGCTTCTTCTTCTGCACCCCAATAGGCCTCAATTATTATTATTTTAATTATTTATTACCTTTATACCTAAGTATTCGTGAATGTTGAAGGACTACATATATTTATATAACATAAATAATACATAACTGCATCGTTAAAATATTTTTAAAAATAAAAATATCTCAGAACAGTAATTAAAATCTAAAAGTTTAATGTTTTTAAGGTACTGTAATTGGAAAAACCCATGCTATTTATAAAAATATATTTTATACGTACCGATATTTTTCGACGCTGCAAACGCAAGCAGTACGAATATCAACAGAAGCTCAAACACCAGGGAGAGCTTCATTCTGAAGACCCTGCCCAGCCTTTAAATAAAATAAAAGAAAATTTAATTATGTAACTTTAGAATTACTACAGTATACAAGATTATTCGGTTATATATATATATATATATATATATATATATATATATAAATATTTTATATATAT